>CAKNEV010000043.1:3479-134478 GCA_930272055.1 Rhizopogon roseolus
AAAATTATACCATTCCTAGTTGTTTTTGCAAACGACCAGCCCGCAATAGTCCGACACCAAATAGTTGTCAAATGTAAGTACAACCAACTTTCATTACAGATATGAAATGTTGTCAAGTCAGAGTACTATTTTACCCATTCTATTGAGTTAGTCTATTGAGTTTCCGCAGTCTCAGGCGCGTGCTTCCGAAGTAATACCAACTCAGGTTTTACAGGGAACCCGTAAGAAACGCGTAAGGAATACAAAAGTCCCTACGCACTACGAAAACCGGCGAAATGAGGTTTAAGCCACAACTATGTAGTAGCGTCGAGCTCGTCATGTGACCACGAACTCCAACATAGTCTCCTATCTTCTCGTTCCTGCAAGAGCTCACCGCTGCACCACCACTCCTGTTATGAAACCCAACTCATAATCTCTGTGCCGCTTGGGGGTTAACAGTAGAGAACTCCACCCTCAGCAACAAGCACAGATGGTAATCAAGTTCTTAGATACTCCAGGATGTGCCTCTCTTCTGCTTAGAAATATTTCTTGGTTCAATATATCCGCTTCATGCCAGAATGTCTCAATTCAGGTTCCAGGTCCAGGGATCTCTAAATCACAGGAGACAATGAAATTCTATATCCAACCAGATTATCTAGGCATTGTCGATCATAAAGTGTTATTAACCCGTAGGATTCAAGAAGGGGTCGTTGCTATAGTTAAAGACAGAGCATCCGCGCTCGATAGTCTGATTGCACGAGAAACACCAGTTGATAGTAGAATTGATAGTGGTCCACTAAAGAATTTGTAAGCAAGAAGTATATGTGCAGTAAGGGGAGCTCACAGCAAGTTGGTGGATGAAGCTTTCAAGAGTGACGGTCGTGTTGCCAAACAACTTTAGTTGACGGAACTCGCTCTCTGCAGTACCGTTCTTGAACTTCATGCTGACTTGATGGTGACCTGCAGTGTCCACCGACAATTCGAGGGCAACAACAGAAGCATAGTCGACTGCAAAGCGGATGTCAATGGTTGGAGGAAGGCTCATGAACTCTTGATACTGACCAATACCAGAGATGTCGGAGTCATACAGGGTGGCGTTAGTGACATTGAATAAACCGATGAATGGCTTGTAATCAATTTCCTGGATAGCAATCTTGACCTTGTTGGAAGGTAGGGTCATGTTGCCCAAGGACCACATGACCTCCGGGAGAAGAGTACGAATAGCAACTGTAGCAAAGTTAAATAGAATGAATTTTTATTATCGAATTTGAACGAACTGAAGCCGACACCGTTCTGCGCTACGTTGAAATCAGTGAAGACTTGTTGTTGGAGCCAATTAGCATAGTAGCGAGCTTGCTCGAGGAAGGTGACGGGCAGAGTGTCGTAATAAGTCCTGTTGTGGGTGTATTGAACATTCACGTGGTCGTAGATCTGCAAGACGATATGGGCTCAGTCTCAGAAGATATTTAATTGAACCTTACATTCCACTACAGTCACGTCAGAAAGTTTCCAAAGCAAAATGAAGTGACGCACCATATTCGTGAAGTTGTTACTGATACCCCCCAAGTAAGGCTTCAGTGCAGTCAGAAGCGGCGCCGCGGCAGCGGACATCTTTTGGAAGCCTGATGAAGCGTAAACCCGGCCTAGGTGGAGTAGGAAATACTGTCCTCAGGCGTTATGAAGTAACCCTAAAAGAAAGAATGATTTGTCGTACATTGCACTCCATCCAGGGTGTGAGAGATGGAGCTTGCCAAGGCTCCAAAGATTGCACTACAGCAAATCAGTCAGGAAATGAAAGTTCATCACTGATTACAACGTTGACTTGCCTGGAACATATTGATATCCTCCAAGAGGCGCAAGGACCGTTTCTCCAGTTCCCAGGGTGATTTGTGACTTCTTTGTGGGTGGGTAGAGACCCTGAAGCAGAGAATATGCGGAGTCTAGAACAGCATTTCCTCCACCAGCATCCGCGCGAACTGTCAGCTGGTCAATGTTCACCACGTCCGTGCTAATGTTCTGAATGAAAAATGGCGAATCTGAATCGAGGTATGTGCTGCGAAGGAAGGACCCGAGATCGTATTCTTGTTGCTAAGTTCTCATGAGCAACGTGAAATGTTATGCTACAGTAATACGCTTACCGCTCCAAGAGGTGTGAGGTATGCTTGCGTGGAGTTGTATGTGCTGGGGTCTTGGTAGTATTCTGTTCTGTCGCCGTGGCGAGCTAGGAGAACAACACCGATTAGACCCGCTGTAGCGTTCACCATGGCTGGAGTAAAATGCAGATGAAGGAGTTCAGTCGTCAAAACGCGACTTCTTATCCTAAGTCAAGACGCCCTGCGAGTCATCATATACACGATGTCGCGTCAGGAACGTGATCAAATTTTAGGCCTGTCGATGCGCAATTGAACGGGGTTAATGAGATTGTGGAGTAGGTCATAGGGTGTCGTACGTATCATGCATAGCAACTAACGAGCTGAGTCGGTTGAAATGCGCCCGGCAAGTACTAGTGATAAATGTGGTTGGGGTAACTCGTGGAATTGATGGAATTCATTGATCCGCAAATCCAAGGCTGTCCAAGCGCGCGTCTAGCCACATGTAGACTGCTGTAAAGAAATGAGTAATACCACCATAAGGCGGGAGTGGTGAGTAACTTCAAGTTGAAGCCTCGGAGTCATGTCAGACGGATGCAGCGAAACTCTAACCTACAAGCCGAAGAGGCGGAGTCACTATTGGAGTACCAGCTCGAGGACAGAAAAGTGGTATGCATATGGCTAGCTTGGAAAATACCGTGTGTGCGGCCACATGCGCCCGAGATGAGACCAGGCACGAGTTGTGCAAGCAATTCAGTGATTTGATCACCGAGCGATGGCAGTGAACGCTGAAGCGCTGATAGACGCCATTAAAGTCCAGCCGCTCAATGCGAGCCTGTCGATTTGAAATTTCAGGAATTGACAACTAGTACTACAAGCTCGAACAAGCCGTTTGTATGGGCTTTGTCGGTAGCTGAGTCTTCCTTGCAAGATTACTATCATAGTGCGTAGTAGTGATCAATTGATCAACGAGTATGGATATGCTCTCTCGGAGTTGCCCGCCATCAAATATTAGTGCACGCCGGTAAAGTCTTTCAGCCTCATATCAATAGCTTGGCATCGAATTACGGAGCAATTGTCATTTTGATGAGGATTCTATTGTGTCATAGCTATTCGACTATTTGACTAGCTTTGTTTCCTGGTTACGAGCACGCTGGTTCATAGCCTTATAATATACAATCGCCCTTAGTGAGTACCCGCAAATTCCCCCATAATCACTCATCCGAGACAGCTGGGCCTGAGTGTCGAACAATCGATGATATATGATCCAACACTAGCCTGGCGCCAACATTGCGGTCGCAAAGCCACAATTGATGCTATATGTAAGTCATTGACATCGTTGACGTCAAGACAAGACGTGACGAGTTGCGTGGTACGGTTGCACAGCTACACCGATGATGGTGGAATGTGAATTCAAATTGGAATATTTGCATTCTGCCCAGTGCGTGCCACCCGGGCATTTGGGTGCACTGCACATCTGTAAAACTAGGTTCGATGACATCTCCGCACTTCAACTAAACTGTCTCATCATCCACCAGCATGTCACTTGTGGCATTGGACGACATCTATCCCGGGATTGAAAATACGTCCCAGCCAAGTGCATTCCCCATCGTGATGGACAAGTGGCAAGTCTCGGGACTATTCGTGGGCGCTACTGTCTGATATGACATATGTGCTTCAGGTCTCCGAGGCTGAGTGCAACAGGAACCATGATATGAACGAGGGTGGAGACTCCTCGTGCGCTACATGCGTGTTATGTGGTTAGCTCGGGTCCTCTTGTGGCAGCTGATAGCGGAATGATTTGAAGAAATCCAAGGACACTCCCGGGGAACATGTAGCTTGCCTCCTCAACAAACAACTACCAGAGTATATCTGTGGTGATGGGTGAGATGCATACGCCAACTGAAAGCTGTCGAAATTCTGTTATCGCAGTAAACTGGTGAGGAACTACAGCGTTGTAACAAGTTGTAACTAGCGTGTGTATGCAGCGATGATTAAATAAGCACCGTGCTAACGAATTCGAGTGATTCCAATTTAGAACTGGTTCAACTTGGATCGACCTTCAATGAAATCAACCGTGACAACAGATGAATGCCCCAATATCATTGAAGCGACACACCGTCACTTGACAGACGGTACTACTATCTTCTTGGCTTTCCGGGTCATCTAACTGTCGGACCGGCGGGCCGGAATGCGAAGCACCCCATATAACCGATCCTATACCCCACTTCAGTCGTTCCAGTAGTCTTGTGATGCTTTCCCTGGTTCTTTCTGTGTCATCTGGTCATCACCGGCACCCTTCACGCTGCGTCAGAGACAAGGCCCCATAAATACAACCAGTAGCAAAGTTGAGACTGCCTTGGCGAACTTATCTTCCGCTCTTCCTGTTTCTCAAACCAACACAACACTAAATTCTCTTACGATGACAACCAAAATCACACATTTTGAGACGCATGGTGCGTTTTTCAATGCTCGCCTCCTTTGTGTTGTAGTTGATTGTCATCAGATATTCGATTTCCCACATCCTTGACGGGTGATGGCACTGATGCGATGTGAGCCGATATGATGCATGCATTCCAGATAATTGTCTACATCGTTGTTCTCAGGAATACGGATTGCGACTATAGTTCGGCGTATGTTACCATATACACTGACGGCGAGCTTGTTGGCCATGGAATGACGTTTACGATCGGTCGTGGTAACGATATTGTGAGTCTCTTTAGTCAAGAATCAACTGAGATGTATGCGCATCCTTGCCACGAGTTCTGGTAGTTGTTCGACTTATTGTTATAATATTTCTTTCAATCTTTTGGGATTGCATTACTGATGATTGTCTACTTTGCATAATAGGTGTGCCATGCAATCCGAGAGGTGGCTGGACGCTTGGTCGGACAGGATCCCGAGAGCCTTTTTCAGAATATGGGCAAAACTTGGGACTGGATGTGTTCTGACTCGCAGCTGCGATGGTGAGTGATGAAGCTTTCTACTGACTTGAGTGAATCGACGCATAACTTTTACGTATCGTTCCTCTTTGAATGATGTGTCTCTGACCGTGATGCTTGTTTACCAGGATCGGTCCAGAGAAGGGCGTCATTCACCTTGCAACAGCTGCGGTAATTAATGCATTGTGGGATATGTTCGCCCGTGCCAGAAGCAAACCCCTTTGGAAGTTGATTGTCGACATGACTCCTGTTTGTGACATTTATTCCACACTTGTACCGCGGAAATTTACTTGCCGACGCATCCCTAGGAAGAGCTTGTGAATGCGACCGCGTTTCGCTACATCACAGATGTGCTGACGCCTGAAGAGGCACTTGCAATGCTCAAGGCCAAAGAGGGTGGAAAACGCGAAAGGGAAGCTCTTGTTACTGAGATCGGGTAAGGGTCTGTTAATGCGTGGCTGAATTATCCACATCTTACATGGTCTGGGCAGGTACCCAGCCTATATCACATCAGCGGGATGGCTTGGTGAATAGGACTCTTTCGATCTCGCTACCTATGCTGAATCATCTCCGTAGGATATTCAGACGAGAAAGTGTCTCGTCTCACGAAGGAAGCCATCGAACAAGGGTTCAACCACTTCAAGATGAAAGTAGGAGCTGACTTCAAGGATGACTTGCGCAGAGGCAAGATGATTCGTTCGATAATCGACGATCCTGCAAATTATCCGTCCGGATTCAAGGATGTTGCGAGCCCAGAGCTGGCCAGGAAGAATGCAGGTCCGACGGGTGCCGTTCTGATGATCGACGCGAACCAAGTGTGGGATGTGCCGCAGGCAATCGACTACGTGGCTGGGTTAGCGGAGATAAAGCCTTGGTCTGTACTTTCTTGTCTGCTTCCATTCCGCAGAACTCAATATTGACACTTTCAGGTTCATCGAGGAGCCTACGGCGCCAGATGATGCTCTTGGCCATGCTGCGGTCAGGCGTGCACTCAAGCCGTACGGAATCGGTGTTGCGACTGGGGAACATGCACATAACCGTATGGTGTTCAAGCAATTATTCCAGGCGGACGCGATCGACGTTTGTCAAATTGATTCCTGCAGACTCGCAGGTGTCAGTGAGGTGCTGAGTGTATTGTTGATGGCTGCCAAGTGAGAACATGCACTTCATTTGACTAAGCGATATGCTGAATGTCCATATATCGAAAGGTTCGGCATTCCGGTGTGTCCACATGCAGGTGGCGTTGGCTTATGTGAGTACGTTATTCATCTAAGGTTAGTGTGGATTGTTCTGCGAAAAGGGGTAATATTGACAGCGTATCAAGCGTGATTGACTATGTCGCCATTTCGGGCACAATGGAGCGGAATGTATTAGAATTTGCGGATCACTTGCATGAGCACTTTCTCTACCGGTGTACGATGAACGACAAAGGGAGGTATAATGTTCCGAATAACCCCAAGGAGGGGTACAGTATTGAGATGTATAAGGAGAGTATCGCTGAGTACGAGTGGCCGAATGGGTCTTACTGGGTTGGTAGAAGGTCTGAAGGACTTTGAATGTAAAAAGATACACCTAAGCTAGCGGACCAAATATTTGTTCATGTGATGATAGTATTGGACAAGCTTTCTCCTCCGCACCATTCTGTACACCGGAAGGAGGAATGGCAGGTATACCTCAGTCACAAGGGTTTAGACCGATATCACCACAACCGCCATACCCACAGCAGCAACATCATAGATACCCGCAGCATCCACCAACATCTTTCACTGCTTCAAGACGACCCCTTCCGACACCAAAATCACGTCCAGAATCACTTCCACCACCACCACGTGCCACTGCCCAGACTCCCGCTCCTTCACGCCCAGCACCAATCCCAGCACCCGCCCCTTCACGTCCTGTCATATTAGCACCAACTGCGTCACTCGAGATCAATACTCATACTAGGCGTCCTCTGCCAGATCCTCGTGCCAAATCCAAGCATGCAAGCTTGGACCTTCGTGCTGAGTTGGAAAGAAATCCAACAGAGCCAGATCTATCGAGTGCCCCCAGTCCTCAAGGCAGCTCTTCCAGTTTTTCATCTTTTTCCGTCGCGAGCGGTGTTTCCAGCTTTCCTAGTCCAGGTCCATCCTCGACTGTTTCGAGCGCGGCACAATCCTTTACCTCTTCAAATCCCGCGTCACCATCAGCCTACCCAAATACACCTCCATCTTCAACCTATCGTAGTCCCCCGATCCATAGTTTCACCACCCCGATGCCATCATCCTCGCACCCCTTTACGGCTCCCGCATCCAGCTATCCTCCTACCCCTTCACAAGTAGATGCACGAGGTACGACTCTTTTGGTCTTCCACTGACTTGACCTTATTTCTCCGTCAGCTATTCCCTCTCCCGTACCACCCAAGTTTGTCCCTCACTGGAAACGCGGCCTCCCTGAACCCACACCACATCTCAATCATCCATCACAGTCGTCTTCCCGTTCTGGGCCATACATGGAGCGCAGGAGCACGGTTTCTGGCCCTACTGCCCCTGCCAACGCATTCCCGCCTCCATTACCTGCAACGAGCTATCCCTCTACCCGCTCAGTTAGCCCAGACCGCATGGGTTCAAGTGTCAATGACCGTACACAGACGTTCATCCACCGCGCCCAAACCCAAACGTCCTCCGGACGCCGACCCTTACCTGCCATCGGTACCCGGTCCCCACCAGTACCTCCGCTTCCGGGTCTGTGCTACCCAAATAATATGCACAGAATCTTTATTCATGGGCTATTGTTTTCATAGGTAGCTCATACAGTCCGCACGTACAAAGTAGTCCTCGCTTGCCAACCGTTCCAGGTAATGTCATTATATTAGAGCGACGTTCAAATTTTAAAAGTTGCTTTTAGGGAGCTCGCGTTCGGGTTCTTCGCAGAGTCCCCCCGTTTCAGGCAGTTCATGGTGGCCTCCAGAGCTAGGTATCTATTTGTCCTTTCTATAGTTTCGACCATTCATTTGTTTACTCACAAAAGGGAACTCGCATGTTCCAGATAGCTCTTGTCCTCAACCGGTAAGACCATCCCGTTCTCCACCTGGTAGTTCAAAATCGCCACTAGTGCCAGGTGCTTATGGATAGTTTTGACCGCTACACGTAGCTAATGGTCTGGTCGTTCCAGCGAGCTCTGTCTCACAAACGGCACATACAACGAGCAATGCACACTCTACCTCCATACCCACCAATTCGTCCCATTTGTCATCCGCCACGAACCATTCGGTTCATATGCGGCTGCTTGCGATGGCTGATGGGGAAACTCCCAACCCAAACAAGTTGGGCGATGATGAGAGGTTTAACAGCGATCGAGGATTTCAAGAAGAAAGAAGGTATGATAATGCGAGAGAAGAATATAAACACCAGCATGGTGGGTATAACGAGCAGAATAGGGCGCATAAGGAGCATGATGTACGTAGTACGGGAGAGTCCAGAAGCGGGTCCCCGCAATACGGCACCCGCGACCTTCCCACGCGCACTCCTCCTCCAGAGTCCCGACCCCGAACTCAAGAAAGGCAATGGACTAGGACTCGTCCGACCCGCGCAGCTACTCTTCCGATCCCCCTATCCCAATCACCCAGCGATAGCCAGGACGATGAACCTCAGTCGCTCACACTACGCATGGCAGCACTTGGACTACCTTCTTCCAAGTCACCGACGCAGATGAGAAGCGACATCAGTAGACAGTCCTCGGTGCAGACTCAGAGTTCGCGCTCGTCCTCGCCGAGTTTTGACCTCGGGAGCCACCCGCTTCTGCAGCATGTGCCATCTACGAGAGAACAAGGATTTGATGACATGCCCACACGCCTATCCCTGCAGCGTGGCCAGTCCGTGATCGAAGGACTCCAGGATTGCCCTGTCTCAATCGAGAGACGAGTATCTGGGAGGAGTCGAAGTCTGGTGCATGAGAAAGAGTTGCGAAGCATGTCACCTGCTCGTGAACAATCCCCTGTTCGTGCTCAGAGGGAACCTTCACCCACACGCAAACAGTGGTCACAGAACGTCCCGCCATTGCCCCCTACGCCGTTATCACCCACCGGCGGCTCCCACTCTCCTTTCGCGTTTAATGTCGATGGAAACACACGGTCTGCTTTCGCGCGTCCTGCATCTCCGGTCAAGAATTCTGTGCCTTCATCGTCGTCCAGGTTTTCGCGCCCTACATCACCGGTAAAACCACCCCTACCGACACCCCCGCCCGCACGTGCCGAGACGGGAGATGAACCTCTGTTTTCCTCCCCGCGGAAAGCGAGCGGTTCGAAAAGCGCGTCACAGAATCACAATATCCCTTCCGATTCGCCAAAAAAATCAAGCAATACTTATAGCTCGCCAACGCTGCCTTCTGTGTCCACACCACCGAAGCTAGCCTACCTTAGTAACTCCAGCGCCCGGAATGCATTCCCACCGAGCGCGTTTCCATCATCATTTCCCACTGGCCACACCAATTCGACGAAGAGCAGTACTCGATCAACTACGGGCACAAATTCAAACTCGCACATCATGGAGCGTCAGCGCCAAAAACAGCGCGCATACGCATCTGCTTACGACCTTGACGACGAGCCGCCTGCTTCGCCTCTCCGTGAGCGTGTGGGACTGCCTTCGCCCGGCGTGTCTCGCTCGTCTTCCCCATCAGACTTGGGTCGCGCTGTGGAGCGTAGTGTCCCTAGGGGTCGCACAAATCGGGATGAGGACAATAGTTACAGCAAAGATTACGATGACGACGACGAGCGCTCGCCCTCTCCTATACGCTTTGCGAAGCGCTCATCGAACCAATTTTCAGTGCTTGAGATGGGTTATGTAGGTGGGGAAGGCGTGCCGAGATGGCATTGGACGCAATCACCCAGGGGTGTAGGAAGGGAGGGCGGTGAGAGCCGACGTGTTGATGAAAACGTACCGCCTGTGTCCCTGTCTGGCGCGCATGAGGATGGTGAACGTGACCACGGTGCCGTAACGCAGGCGGACTTGACGCAGAAGTCTCCACCTAGGATTATTGTTCCGAGCGCTACGCCGCCTAGAGTCACAGTTAGTGCATCGACGCCCCCTAGAGTGGCAGTTTCAAGTGCTACCCCAACGAAAGTAGCTGTCACTGAGTCGACGCCACCCCGAATTGCGGTTTCGGGCTCATCCCCGCCACGCAGATCTTCGCCTTCCACTCCACAAATCTCTGTGTCATCGCCGTCCATGCCGCAAATATCTGTGTCCTCGCCCTCTATACCGCAAATATCAGTTTGTGCTACTAACTCTTCTCCAAGGAACACGTCAGCGCCATCCCAGGAGTCGAAGCGTGCTCTCCTGCCGCCTTCCAGCCAGAATGGCGTGAAAGGAGCAGGAACACAAAATAATGGGTTCAATGGGCAGAGTGGAAGTAAAATATCAGGAGTGCTGAGCGGAATGCGTGGGAATGGTCTATCGTGCGGGGGATGCGGTGGGCCAATTATTGGGCGCATCGTCAGCGCGATGGGACATCGCTGGCATCCAGGATGTTTCCGCTGTTCCGTATGCAATGAGCTCCTTGAGCATGTGTCGAGCTACGAGCACGAGGGAAAGGCGTACTGTCATCTTGACTACCATGAGGTTTGTTTTTGTTCCCCCTACAAGTCTTTGTCATAGGACGAAATTCTAACTCAGATTGTCATGTAGAACTTTGCGCCGCGCTGCTATCACTGCAAGACAGCTATTGTTGACGAGCGGTTTATTACGCTGGACGATGAGGCGCTGGGGAAGCGGACGTATCACGAACAGCACTTCTTCTGTGCGGAATGTGGGGACCCGTTCCTCCCTCCGTCTTCTGGGAGCGGGGGGCTGACTGTCACGGGTGATGGCGAATTCGACATCGACGATGACGTTGGGTTCACGGTGTACAAAGGCCACCCATACTGCGAGGCGTGTCACGTCCGTCTGCGGATGCCTAAGTGCAAACGGTGTAAAAAGTCGATTAGGGACGGAATGCGCGCGGTGGAGGCTCTGGGAGGGAAATGGTGTTGGGAGTGCTTCGTATGCGAGGTAGGCGTTATTTTTTTCCGCTTTGGTTTTCGAAGCCGTGCTGATGATCCGTCTCTAGGGTTGCAAGAAGCCATTTGAAGACCCTTCGTTTTTCTTGCGCGACAATAAGCCGTTTTGCGAGCCGTGCTTTAGTTTGATATTGCGAAATGAAGTGTGAGGTGTAGTTGTAGTGGTTGCGAATATAATATTTTTTCTCGTGCGTAGATTCTTGGATGTGGTGTTTTATTGTCAAGCAACCCACAAGACGCAGTTCCAGCTTGTCTCGTGGAGTTCACGACGATCAGGCATTTATCTGTCATGAAGTGGTTGAGCACGAGCAGTTCCAGAAGAACGCCATGCCCCATTGGATGCATCTAGGAGCGAATTAAAATTTTGTTTCCCTAGTACCCTGCAATACGGCAAGTTAAACGTTGACGGTTGAATCACCTCGGGTACTAGAGTTGCATTATTCCCCAACTTTTACGCCGAGGGAAAGGGTAAAGCTATTCGCTGTTGCCTCAACTTAGGATTTGGGAAAGCTTCAAGGAGCACTCGGTGTATTGCACTCTAGACTGGTATCGTACAACAATTTAAAACAGTCCGGTATTAGTTTCACAGCGTCATGATTCAAACGGTTTCCTCTGAGCCACTCTGGAAGGCGAGCGGTATGCCACCCCCCAGAGGATCAGGGAGATCGTCATCCAGGGACGTGGAATAGAGAATCCCACAACCCATCAGCGTTAGGAAACACGCCCCACCCAACGCCCACGGTATACCTGCTACTCTAGAAACCCAGAAGAGGAACTGAGCAAGCATAAGACCGAGACTCCATAAGTACAGCGCCTTCGGCATGCTGTATACAACAGACAAAGGCAAGAAGCCCCAATCAGATGATTTTGCCACTTGCAGGAAGCGAGCCTAGAAGCATGGTGGATCAGGTTGTGATAAGCAAAGAAAGAAGAAGAAGCGAACAGCAAATGAGGCGGCTGCATCTTCGAAACCGTGGTGTCTCAATAGCAGGATGGATCCAGACAGGATGCTTGATGATGCTGCAAGAAGTGGCGCCACAGCGGATGACACTGAGGCGCGCGGTAATACTGTAATGAGCATGCTGGCACTGTGATATTATCCGTTAAAACCCATGAATCACCCTGACCCGAAGACCAAAACTGACATTAGCACCGAAAATGCCTGAATGAGCATTAGGATTAAATATTCATACTCGACGAGATTAATGACGTACCCATAAACAAGCTTCCCTCCATTCTGAGATACATGCAGTCATGAAAGTATGCCACTGATCAACGTACACCTGATCGTGAACGAAAAGATCACGGAGCTTGGAGTAATAGTGGTCAGGAACTCCCCACAAGACCAGGTTTGCCAGTGCACGTATCCCGGGGCGGTCAATTATATCATCTGACATCGTTGAGTACGATCTGTCTAATTGCGCATTTGCTTCTCCATAGTACGTCATGAATCGTTGATTATCTTTCAGTTATTCAGCATCACGAAGAAATCGCAACATTTTCAAAATCAACTGACTGATTGCTCCCCAAAGACGTGCTTGAGATGTGTTAGATGACGAAAACATGTATGTAACTCACTTCTTACCGACGAAACATAGTGTAGGACCGTCTAAAGATTTGCCTTTCATGATTGTGAGAACATGAAACATCTCTTGCGACAGCTCCTTGCATACCTTGTTGTAAAGTCAATACCTGTAGAAGCTGACTGCATTTGCCTTCGGTATATGGAAATGTCGAGGTGCGAGACGTCATTCGATCTAGATGCGTTGCGGTTGTCGAAAACGCGAGCTTTCCATAACCACAAGGACATACCTATCATACCATGTCTCATGACGCTGACCAAGTTGTCCAAGGTATCTGGCGTAAATTGCGCATAGATGTGGATCGGGAAAAATTCCACATGCACCCAGTAGAGTCTTTGTAGCGCGATATCTGTCGAAACTTAGTCAACCTTTATTACTACACAAGACTGAACTGAACTTTACGCACCCAAGTGCGTGTCTGAAACTACCATTCCCATATCGAGCAGTTCTGATGAAGTAGGCTCCAGCCAGAAGAGGCAGCGGCTGTGATGGTCGACGAAATAGTAGGCGCATGTAGATGTGTGTGGTTGTCCGTGAAGTTCGATGAATAGCTCACAGGATTGTGGCAAAGTAACGCCACTTTGGAGGATCTCCTTGTCAATTATTGCCAGCCAATTAGACACATCTTCGTCGACTTCTTTGTTTAACACGTTCTCCTCAGTGACGACGGAGAAATTTTCATGCTTCGTCTGGAAATACCGCTGGCCTTCAGGGTGGATGCAAGATAACCAGTTGGACTTATTGCTAGATTGTGAGTTGATGCAAGTGTCAGCTCGAGTTGCAAGTCGGTCGATGGATGAACTCACTTGACACGAGCTCGCAAGCCTGGTGCCGTTGTAGTGTGACACGCTCCCACACTGACTAGATTAATGATGGATGAAAGGACATACAGACTTAGAACCTACCAGGGCAAACACTCATACCGTTTAGTGGATAACGATGTGACCGGCCTAAGTTCCTTGACTAGTAGAGCCTGAGATGACATGTTGCTAGGAGTGTTGAAGGTGAAGGTAGAGCCTTGGATAATAGTGGAGCGTTCGTGTCAATGATCGATTGTGGCGCTTGGAGCTCTGGTTGGAGATGGAGTATATGACTTAAATACAATAGAGCACAGGAGAGCCAACGTTGTGGCTCGATGCGGGACGCGCGGTTGATTTCGAAATCATCACGGCCTGCCGCAGCTTATGATCGGTCTCTTGTCTTCCAACCAACACAACCTAATTTTCGATTGTCCCATCAATCTGGTGGCCGGACTACAGTCCATTAGTGCCATATCTCCTGTCTCACTTTGGCCAGCTTAACTTGTTCATCAGTCAAGTCGCTGCCTTAAATCTGCCCAGTCGGTGGCCCCGGCCCCAGCGACTGAGAGACTCAGTCTCTGAACGTTATACTCGTTTCTTTCATTGCATTGTATACGTGACCGTCTGGCAGGCGGCAAGTTAATGACGCCTGCCGCTGGCCTTTAACGCCAATACATAGCGTGCCATGCTGCACACCACAGCTAACCAAATGGTGAAAACGTTAGTGCATTCATCCAATATCAAGTAATATGTCCTGACCAACTCAAACTTGTAATCATCTGCAGCAATCAGAACTTGCGAGTTATTCTTTACTGGTCGCTCTCCATCCGTTTGCAATTTGCTCGTGGTGATATTTGCATGGCTACTCCTCGGCGCATAGATACGTACTACAAGGGTTCCATTTCTACCTGCGCAGGCCAAACGCTCAGCGTAATAGCAAATACAGCTCACTCACTATCATCTATCGAATCCTCTGTTCGGGCTCGCGATGGCAAAGTAGCGCTAGCATGTTCTTGCAGAACTATGAATAGCGCTTATTCTCGATGCAGGTCACTAAGTGCGAACGTTAATTTAGTTCGTCACTGTCAGCGCTAATAGGCTGCTCAGCTCTTCCACTTCTCTTCCAAGGCTTTTACTGCCCTTCTCCTCTTCACTGCACTATCGCTCTGTTATACGACAGATTACAGATCTACGCTCATATGGATAGTCGTGCAGAAGATCATAAAACACCCTCTACCAATCACCGGTATGTACACTCGATTATGGCGCTAAAGATACATGGCCTCATAGCATTACAGGGAAGACGATAGCAACATTCCGGAACATCAGACTGATGATTCCATCGCTGAGGAATTTTCAGACGAAGAAGAATTTGCTCCAGAAGAGGTCAAAGACGAACCCTCTCAGGATTCTGGGTATTTGTTCTTTGATACTTGTGTGGTGTATGATTTAAGTCAACGTCGCTCAGGTTCACTGGTCGAGGCTATCAAGACCCGAGGCTGATATCTAGCAATAACAGCCAATTGCAAGCAACCAGTGGTAAGATGCAGAATAATCAAAGCCAGTCTTACAGTCAGAATTCCGTCTCTCAGAAGTAAGTGGTCTATACTGCACAAGAATTGCCGTTCATTGAGCCAAATATATTAGGAAGACGCAAGTTCCTCCTCGTAACTTCGATCCTAAACTATACGGCGGTCCGAGGAGATAGACCATCGAGCACATACGGAAAGATGACTGGCAGAGCAGAGATGTCATCGAAACTACCCTATCAGTTCTGGTGGAACTAAGAACCTTAAGATGCTGTATACATAAACTATGAAGTACGGAACAAACCAGGATGGCGTTTCTCCCAGCTGGCGAAACATATACATCTGCTTTCTGTAATTTCGGAAACCTAACTGAAGCCCAGAATGAGATGCGCTTAAGTTATGATATCCGAACCCGCGCTTAGTAACAAGAAGTTTGAGTGAAATCTGTTCCATCATTCTGTGCACCAATCACATTTTATGCCTCTATCACGCAGTTGCTGTATCGACGAACGCCTCCAGTAAAAGTAACTGTTCATTTTCACAAACGCGAGCGCTTGCGATAAGCAAAGCACATGTTTATGCCCATTGCCCACCGAATGGTCAGGTGTACGAGTCGCACAGCCATAGCGTCGTATGGTTGGCGAAGCTGATTAAGACAACGAGTGACAGCAGCAGTCCATTATTATAATAAATGATCTATAAAGATGCGAGATGTACTACGATGAGGTAGATCCAGCGGGTCCAATTATCTTGCTCTAGGGTCATCAGCGAAATAATTGCCCTGCAATGCAGCACCGTAATCCCACTGTTGGGGAAGCATTCTGTGCAATCCATACTTCTGTACGATTTCTGCAACCTTCGCGTGGTCCACGTCTTGCTGCTTCAGCATCTCTGCGTCTGGGATGGGAGGGAGTGTTGCGAATGCAAGTCGAGCGACGCCTACTTGCTCTAGGTAAACTTGCTTTGAAAAACGCGGCGGGTACTTGTGCTCTTGTGCTATTACACGCTCAATGCTGCCATATTCGCGGATGAATTTGAGTGCACGATGAGGACCGACGTTCTTGATCCGTTGCGAAAAGTCGGTGCCGAGCAGCAAAAGGAAGTCGATATATGCAGACTTGGAGAGCTGGAGAGCGGTACGAACGTGGGATCCATTAACAAGGATTAGTGGATCGTTTCTATTGGCGATGTTTCGAATGAGGGGAGCCTCGTATACGAGAACGTCCTAGGTGACGAATGAATAACGGTTTACACCTAGGCTTACGAGATGGTCATACCGTATCCTCGCTTGCGACATAGTCAGCTATACCATGGATGACCAGTGAGGATGCAAGAGCTTCTGCCTCAAAAGGTCCCTCTGACTCGATACACGGCACTCCCATGGCGCGCAATATCTCCCTGCTCTCTTCGTACGTCTGAGCGGTAGGGGGGTTCGATCGGCGAGCGTAAGATTCGGAAATAATGTTGCTTCTTTCAGCCAGCATTGCGAGTGTGGTCACAGGAGCGTCTACAAGTGTGTCCCATATTTGGCCTTCCTCTATTGTCATTTGAAGTTGGGACTTGGACATGATGTACTCGGCGCGGGTCTCGTCCGGCGACTCGGGGACCTCCACGGTAGAGGGAAGTGAGGTGACCTGGGCAACGCAATTGCGATATTCTTGATACAGAGAGGAAAGCGCAAAAAGCACATCTTCTGCTGGGGTTGTAGATTCCAAGATGGTGGGAAGAGTCACATCCTCAGATGTTTGAAAATCAGCTCCTCGAGGTTCACCCTGTATGATACATGGAAGATCCTGCTGTTGAAGGCTCGATGAACCTTCAGCAAGGAAAGTACCTGGATCCAATGTCGGACTGCTAATATATTCTGGCCATGACTTGGGATCACTGGATGGGGCGACGGCGATTGATTGACCTGTACGAGTAAGAAGAATCTCCTTCATATCTGCATCCGACATGTTAAAGGAACCATAAATCGCCACAAGGGTATCTTCATCTAGTTGACGTGATGGAGTATTGAAGACATTCTCAATGTCCGGAAGACCTGAAGGAGTCTGATAGCGAGCATTCATAACAGTAACTGTGCTCGCATCATTGTGAATGATATCTGACGGTGACGAAGAAGGCTGGGTATACGTAGGGATGGCCCTCAGAACCTCTGTTCTGTGTTCTAAAGCATCCGTGACACGTCGACGGTCTACTGGGTCCATGGTACGATATTGGGGTAGCAGTCGCATCAATTTCCGAAGTCTGCTCAGTCTCTCCACCTCAATAGATGAACGAGCTGCATCTAGCCTCCGGATCTCCCTACGTCGTTCTACCTAGGAAAGGTGTCCATATGGAATGTTTCCGGCTATTGTAGCAACTTACCTCACGAGCTTTGGCAATGCTACGGTCTCTGCCATCAAAGACACAAATGGCTTGCACATTACACTCCTTGAGCTCTGTGATTATGCGGTGCCACCCGAGGACGTGCCTATGCGGATGAGGCATAGGTGCAAAGTGAAGGCGTTGGGTTATGAGGGTGCCATCGCTATTTCGGTAAATGATGAGTCAGAATAATTAGCTGGACAAAGAGCTTACATGACAATGGTCTTACCGCAGAGGGATCTGAGGCGGTGTGGAAGTTTTCTGATAACTTCCGGGCTGACGTAGATGAATTCAGAAGTCAGCGCAGAAAATTTGTTTGGAGCTTACCAGGTTTTCTGCAGAAATGGGGTAAGACCCAGGACTCCCATGCGCAGTACTACAGTCGTTATTCGACGTCTTAAACTTTGTATCAAGATTCAGCAGAAGGAAATTTAAACCTGTTCCATTGAATTGAAAGTTTTGGTTAGGAGCAGACCAAACTTATTACTATCCATCAATTTCCTTTTACAGCTTTTTATATGAACTCCGCAACCGCGAGGGCGTGGCTTGTTCGCAGCGCCTCGTAAATCGAACTGAAAGATCGACGACGACGACTTTCCTTTGTGAACAGTCTGTTTCCTTGTCCTATCGATAAACAATATACATCTCCTCACGACCGTCTTTGCTGACTGAAATCATTTCACAGCCAAGATGTCCGTGATGCTCACAAAATTCGAGTCCAAGAGCAACCGCGTCAAAGGTATGTTAATTTCTGAGCTTGTCTTGACTTTGTGACACATTTCCGTAAAACAGGGCTCGCGTTCCATCCGACTCAGCCACTTCTTGCGGCTGCGCTTCACAATGGAAGTGTTCAGCTCTGGAATTACCGAATGGGAGTGTTGGTGGACAGATTCGAAGAACATGAAGGTATTTCAAGCATGCCATACTTACGATATTTGTGTCTCATGTCATCGACTGTCAGGGCCTGTTCGGGGTGTCGCAGTTCATCCGAGTCGTGCGCTACTAGTCACTGGAGGTGACGACTACAAGATCAAAGTATGGGGTACGTGGGGTTTACGTGTCCCAAACCTGATGCTCATGAACTTCGTCAGACCTGAAACCTCAGAGCAGAAGGTGTCTATTTACTCTTCATGGTCACCTTGACTACGTCCGAACCGTTCAGTTCCACCACGAAATGCCCTGGATTGTAAGTCATATATCACCTCGTTTTACATAGTTTATTGAAATGATATGTAGCTGTCGGCGTCAGACGATCAAACTATTCGTATATGGAACAGCACTTCACGGCATTGTATTGCCATCTTGACAGGGCACTCGCACTATGTCATGTCTGCACAATTCCACCCTAAAGATGATCTCATCGTCTCAACGTCGATGGACCAAACTGTGCGTGTTTGGGACATCTCCGGCCTGCGGAAAAACACCCCGAACAACGGACCAAACAACTTTGAGACGTTTGACACGTTCTCCACGGTCAAGTACGTGCTAGAAGGTCATGATCGCGGCGTAAACTGGGCGTCGTTCCACCCCACGCTACCATTGATCGTGTCTGCTGCGGATGACCGGACCATCAAGATTTGGCGAATGAGCGAGACCCGTGCATGGGAGGTTGACTCGTGCAGAGGTCACTTTAACAGCGTATCGAGTGCTATATTCCACCCGAAGCACGAGCTGATTGTATCTTGCGGAGAGGACAAAACTGTCAGGGTTTGGGATCTGGCCAAGCGGACGGCGATCCAGACATTCAGGCGAGAGAATGACAGGTTCTGGATATTGGCCGCCCACCCTAATCTCAACTTGTTTGCGGCGGGACATGATGGTGGTCTAATCGTGTTCAAGCTTGAGCGCGAACGACCTGCGTTTACCGTGCATGGAGATACGCTTTACTACATTCGTGACAAGTATGTCCGCACCTACGACTTCAACTCGGGTTCGGACATCGGCTTGCTCAGCGTGAGGAAATTCGGAAGCCCCTATGTTCCCCCGCGGACCCTGAGTTACAACCCTGCCGAGCGGGCTGTTGTGGTCACCATATCCTCTGATAATGGATTGTTTGAACTCTCTTCACTGCCGACGCAGTCCAATGGCGAGGTCAAAGACTCCTCCGCAGATGGCAAGCGTGGTTCTGCACACAGTGCGATTTTTGTAGCAAGAAATCGGTTTGCAGTTCTCAACAAAACATCCCAGGTAGCTACTTTAATATTCATGTGGCAGACATGGCGTTTATGATTTTCCCAGCTCATTGAAGTCCGCGACTTGTCAAATTCAGTCGTGAAAACTATCAAACCCCCGGTTCAGACTAATGAGATTTTCTACGGTGGCACAGCCTGTCTAATCCTCAGTTCTACGTCCACTGTTGTGTTGTATGATATTCAACAACAGAAAACGATCGCAGAGTTAAACAGCCCGCCCGTTAAGTACGTCGTTTGGAACGCGGACGGGTCTTTGGTTGCTCTGATGAGCAAACACAGTGAGTCCTTACTATGCAGTTCTTCAGATTGACTGAAACCGCGAGCAGCGATCACTATTGCCAATAAGAACTTCTCACAAAACAGCCTTATTCATGAGACGATTCGGATTAAGTCAGGGGCATGGGACGACGCAGGCGTTTTTATCTACTCCACGCTCAACCACATCAAGTACTGCTTGCCTCAAGGGTACTGAGCTTCCTTCTGCTAGCTTCCTTGTTACTGACCTATCTGCATTCCCAGTGACCATGGCGTAATTTGCACACTCGATAACCCTGTCTACCTCACCCGTGTCAAGGGCAAGACTGCTCACTGCTTGGACCGATCTGCGCGCCCGCGCACTATCACCTTCGACCCGACTGAGTATCGATTCAAACTCGCGCTCCTACGTAACAATTATGACGAGATGCTCCATATTATCCGTACATCGACGCTGCTTGGGCAGAGTATCATTGCTTATCTTCAGAAAAAGGGCTTCCCAGAGGTCTGTTCTCAAGCCAAGGTCTGTGAAATACGGAAGGCTCATACGACATACAGATTGCACTCCACTTTGTGCAAGACAAGAACACCAGATTTGATCTTGCAATTGAGTGTGGAAATTTGGACGTCGCACTTGAGACCGCAAGAGCTATCGACCGGCCTGAGTGCTGGGACCGTCTAGCACAACAAGCATTGAAGCAGGGCCACCACAAGGTTTGTTTCTTCCCTTGCATTTTACTTATTCGACAATTGATTTATTGCACCCCAGATTGTCGAAAAGGCCTACCAGCAGACCAAAAACTTCGACCGTCTGTCATTTTTGTATCTCGCCACAGGCAGTGCAGAAAAGCTTTCTAAAATGCAGAAAATTGCGGACGCACGAGGCGACCCCATGTCCCGCTTCCACAATGCGCTATATGCCGGTGATGTTCTTGGTCGTATTGCTGTTTTACGCGACGTTGGGCTTCGTAAGTACAATAGCTCAACTGTGTTGTCTGAAAGAAACTATACAATTCGTCCCAGATCCCCTAGCATATCTTACGGCGAAAACTAATGGTTTGGAGGAAGAAGCTGCTGAAATCCTCGAGGCCGCTGGCCTTACCGAGGCTGATGTGGATGACGTCCCTACATTTGGAAAGTCTACCCTCAAAATCCCATCTGTTGTTACCCCTACATCCAACCTCAATTGGCCAACTATTTCCAAAAGCGAATCCTTCTTTGACCGCGCGCTCGCAAATGGTCACCTCGATGCGGACGGTGATATACCTCACATCAATGGTGTGGATTCAGGTGTAGTTAATTCTACCGCTTTAGATGAGTGGGCAAAGGATGAGGAACAAGAAGTGGTCGAGGAAGATGGTTGGGAGCTTGACGTAGAGGCGGAAGGTGATGAGGAAAAGGATGCAGATGAGGAGTTTGAAGATGCCGTGGAAGAAGAAGATCTTGGCGCCGGTGCTGCACCCGGCGTGAGCGAGAACGAGCTTTGGGTTCGGAACTCACCATTCGCAGCTGATCATGTTGCAGCAGGGTCATTCGATACCGCTATGCAGGTGAGCTGGATATCCCTTGCATATGTTTGAACAGAGAGCTGAATTTCCTGATATCAACTAGCTTCTCAACCGCCAGCTTGGCGTTATCAACTTTGCACTCTTGAAGCCTTTGTTTGTGTCTATCTATCGTTCGTCACACATCTACGTGTCCCCGATAGCTTCGCTACCTCCATTGCAACTGCACATTCGGAGAAACCTCGAAGAGACCTCCCCTGGCAGGGTGCTTCCCGTCGCTGCCCGGACGCTACAGTCTATTCGCACGGAGCTATCAGACGGATATCGCTTCGTTTCTGGAAACAAGTTGTCTGAGGCTCAGACAACATTCCGGTCTGTGTTGCAGGCTTTGCTGCTTATGGTCGTCTCATCAGATAATGAGGCAAAAGAAGTAAGTGCTATCAATTTACTCTATGTCACGCCAACTCATCATAACACCAGTGGCGAGATACCGTAACAGCCGCACGAGAATATTTACTCGGCGTCTCTATCGAGCTTGAGCGGCGACGTGTCCAACAGGATGAACCTGATAACGTCCGCCGGAGCCTTGAACTCGCTGCATATTTCACGCATTGCCAGCTACAGCCACAGCACATGCAGATCGCCCTGCGGAGCGCTATCGGTGTGTTCGCCAAAGCCAACAACCATGCAACGGCTGCCAAACTGGCACGTCGTCTTCTTGACCTCAATCCTGATCCGAAAATTGTCGCACAGGTATGCGCCCCCTAGTCCGTTGATTGCCCTACTAACGCCTACTTGAAGGCTCGTCAGCGCATCGCAGCAGGGGACCGCAATCCTCGGAACACAGTTGAGACCTCATATGATGAGTTCACAGAGTTTGAAATCTGCGCAGCCACGTATACACCGATCTACAAAGGCTCGCCTTCCGTGCGCTGCCCGTATACCGATGCAGCGTTCCTACCCGAGTTCAAAGGCAAATTGGACCCGTTGGTAGAGCTGACTGAGATCGGGGCTACTGCAAGTGGATTGCCCGCACCACGGTAGAAAATTTTAGATGTGGATTAATTGAGGACAATCGAGTTTTTGTATACCTTTCCAATATTACTTGGCAACCTGAAATTTGTAGTATCACGTGACTACTTACTGAAGCGCTAACGCGCATCGCGCGGCGGCTTTCCTCCTAAAGCGTCTACTATGGATGCCACGCACAGGTCGTCGCCAGCTCCTGAAGCCGTTAACAAGTCGTCGGGCACTGAAGATACGTCAGTTGAGCACCGGCGAACCCCGGAACCAGCTCAGATCCAACAACTAGGGGACCGCGACAAGCCGCCTTCGATGCAAGAAATCCTTCAAATGACGTCTACCACAATGAACTTCATATCAACCATTACAACTATTTTCCATGAGACAGGGGAGCAGAACTCCCGCTTCCGACAAGGTAAAATCAAATGTTCAGAGCGCATATAGTCACCTACATGCGATCTCCTCACACAACTTAGAGCTTAGGCAGAAAATCCTCTTCCTGGCAATGAACACATATGCCTGGGCGAGTGCGAGGGCTGTACACGAACACACAGCTGCACGGGACAAACTGGGAGCCGGGGTTCAAAAGCTCGTGGATGACGAGAAGGATCAAGGCAGGTCATCTCACGTTGTTCCCAGGTCAACGTTTGGTATGCACGCTGCCATCCACCATCACTACGTTTAGGCTATGCTGGTTCCTTTTTATCGTTGCTGATTGTTGTTGTTCCCTTCAAGATCGCATGCGCGAGCGTTTGTCGGAGATGTATGAGGCCATCAACAATACCGTTGCCAACCTGGCAGGGCTCTGTTGAGATCAAGATGGCGTTGTTGCTGCAGCTGTCTGATATCTGCATTCCTAGGGACCTGTCAATGCCTCCGAATCTGCTTAATTCGAACGAGTCTTGTTCTTGAAAGACGATGGATTGTTTGTTCACGAAAACAATTGTACTTCTGTCACAATCATTATAATAATTTTATTATGTAACACACCCAGGGAAAACATTTTCACACTTTTCACCAACCACTATAACTTCTGGAAAAGGAAATTCTGAATGAGCTTTCACTGAACGTCCCGACGACGGGCAGGCGCGGATACCCAGCCAATACCGAGCTGAATATCAGCTCTGTCAGGGACAGCTGCAAACATGACAGGAAAAGGCCCACATTGTTCCTTCGTTCTTCTCGCTGAGTTTGATATTGACAGTGGTGCACAACTCACATATCAGTTTCCTCAGCCACTGGGAACAGACGAGGGGTGAATTTCGACTTGACCTGACTCGAAAGATTTATTGCTTAACTATTCCGCGTCAGTTTACTGGCCAATCTCATGCTTCCAGATGGTGCGGAGAGGCACCTCGAAGACTGGACGATCTTCTTCCTCAATCAGACGCCGTTCAATACTATTGCCCCAGTTCTTGCTTTGGAGACGGAATTGAGTGACAATCATTCGAGTGGAGAGGATGGTCATCCGGAGCTGCTGTATGTCCTTAACCTGGTGCGGACAAAGCATGACAAGTCAGTTCGGAGGTGTGTAGACCTTCATTAACTACCCGTACACCATCTTATTTGCTTATGTGTCAGAGGCGCCGTCGTGAAAGCAATGGCAATTTGTACGCGACATCCGTTTATCCAAATCTTCAAGGTACATCTGAATTTCATGTCACTTAAGATGTCACTCACCAAGTGCCAGCCTGTTCTCCTGCTCGCACTTGATGACTACTTTGCAAACCCATCTCAAGAATGTCTTGCGCGTCTATTTGATGCGATTAATTCGATGAACATTACTGCTGCCCCTGCGCTTACGCGATTTGAAAAACTGATCATGCGCGCATCAGAGCGCAAAGATATATTTGGGGAGAAGTTCTCCACCCATGCGCCGCCTCTCATCCCTCCCAAACCCGCACATAAGACGACGAATTCGAATGGGTCACATTCATCTGAAGACGGGGTTCTCGTCGGTAGTATTCGCGCACGATCTACAACCGCCACCTCCGATCCTAATCCCACACACCCATCCACTCCGTCGGACAGCTCGTTCAGCCTCGGAGGTAGTGCGGTATGGGTAAATGATGATAGCGTCATAATGGATGGCCAGGTAGGCGTCGCAATAGGCGCAGGCCCAGGAAGTATCGGTGCCAGTGGTACTTCAGTGAGCGGTAGCAGCGTCCTCACTAACCGCGGGCGGCGCAGCACCGATGCAAGCTCGAACTCAAGCCACGCTCATAGCGGTGGCGCAATACCCACATCATCCGACCCTCATTTGCGGTCGGGCATTTCCAAGGATACCCATTTCTTTCAAACCAGTATCGCATACAAAGGACATACCCTACCAATCAAGTTACCTCTTGCCACATTCCCTGAGGAAGTCGGAGAGGTGCGTGTTGTAAGGAAAATGAGCTTAGGTTTATAGTTCTGAATACGCGTCTTTGAAGTATTCCCTAATACAACTAATACAAACGTTTTCCACGCCTCTCATCACAGTCTCTGGGCCGCTGCACCCTCATCTACACACAAATGGAAGCCACACGCACCCAATAATCATTCTCTTCAATGCCCTGGTTACTGGCAAGCGCATCCTCTTCTTAGGGCACAACATCCCTGCTGGACAGGTCGCCAATTATGTCCTATCCGCATGTGCGCTTGGTTCTGGATGCGGTGCAATACTGCGAGGTTTTATTGAACGCGCATTCCCTTATGCAGGACTTGCAGGTGGGGAAGACTGGGTCTCAACGTATGTATTTCGCCATTTTTGTTCGGTGAAGAACATAAACATAGATGTTTCACAGGCCGGCATACATCGCAGGTGTAACTAATCCTATCTTCGAAACCAGTGCCGCCTGGGATGTTTTGATGGACATCGGCACAGCTCGCGTTGTCGTGCACAAGGATATCCATTCATCTTTCCCACCGACTATGGCGCCGCCTGCATTTGTGAACCCAATGATGGCTCGTCCAATAAAGATAGAAAACTCCACTGGGAGTGAGGACGACATCCAGCGTATTGCCACTCGAGACGGGAAAGAGGGGGGCCAAAAGGGCGAGTTCGCAGCGAAACCGGATTGCCTGGATAACATGTTTATTGAGGATGTAAGTCTCGGTTGCATTGCCTTGATCGCATCGGAGACTGATTTTTCTTGGTGTTTCAGCTAATTTCGGCGATCACCTCCCACTTTGGGGAGACACTGGTGCGGATGCGATTCACGGAATATGTCGCGCGCTTCGTTCGGCTGGCGTCGCGGTACGAGGAGGTTGCTACGGGGGCGACAAAGCTTGGATATTCAAGCGCACAATTCGTTGATGGGTCCTTAGGCAGCGGTATCGTGTTTCCGGATGAGGTAGTCGCATTTAAGGAGCTCGCTACGAACGCGAGTCGAATTGAAGGTTGGCGAAGGAGCAGGTCGTACCAGTACTGCGTTCAGGTGCGTGACTCCTCGTTTGAAATTAGCCGACCTTGAGGATATTTTGATAAACTTCGGGTACGTGTGTAGGATTTCCTGAAATACCGCGCAGCCGCTCCCATACAAGGATTCGACGTAATGCATCAACTTTCAAGATTGAGACTAGTGAAGAACCTACCAGATGCGGAAGTTGAGCTCATCGTTCGTACGATCGCAGAGAACCTGCGATCATCTGAACAAGTGGTTGAGGTGAGCATTCTCATGATCGGGGTTGGTGGGAATTTTTCGTAATTTCTGTGTACAGCTCCTCGCCTATATGCCGCCTCATGCTGGAGGGTTACAGCCTCTAAGTTTTTGCCTGTTCCACCAGCAGGAATCTATTCGGGAAGCTACTGTTGATATTTTCAACGAGCTGCGTCAGCATCCTGTATGTGGTTCACTCAAATTCAGCACGGTGTTAAAATTACTCACTCCTTTCTGTTGTACAGGTCGGAGTCATTTTTCTGCAAGCTTTAAATCACTTCCAGAGGTATGCTTACGTGCGGCAAGCCCATGCCCGCGAATCACGCATGAAGGATCTAAGCCATGGACTGGTGCCGCCGCCTCACTTGGTCTCGCGAACGCCGTCCAACCGCAGTGAGGTTAGTCTAGGAGGGATGTGAACGCGAAAATCAACGTACCTAGCTTGCGCATCTTTCTTGTCTGTCCTCACAAAATACAGTCCTGTTAGTGAAGATGGATATAGCAAATTTATTACGAAATACATCCCCAGTGGGGTCGGGATGCACCTCCCATGCCCCTCCGGGGAGGGCCATGACAGGTGGACCCGTCATACAGATAAAGGTAGCTCTGGGGTATCACCTTGAAGAGAATGCCACCGCCTGAGAATATTACTAAGTATCGAACCCTGGTCGTAAGTGTTGTCGTAGTCCGAGTCATCTGGAGATGTCACGTGGACGACAGCCCAGACAAGGAATATGAGAAGACAACCTCCACCGAACATCGCCAGTCCGTTGACCATATGAGAGGCCAGCATGAGTAGGTGGATCACCATGCAGACGATGCTCCATAAGCAAAGTCCTTTAGGCAGGCTGAACACAATGGCCGAGGGAAGCATCCCGGCTTGTGATTTTGCCGCCCGCAGGTAACGTGCCTGTTTAGTATGTCAGCTGAGCTGCAGGGCTCTAGGGGAAGAGACGAACGGCATATGATGCAGTGGCGTCCTCAAGGCCATGGTGCTTCAAGAGCAGAACCGATCCGGTGACAAGGCCCCCTGACGCTGACAGGATTGATGGCAGTGCAGATGTGACAGAAGCACGGGATAGGAGGCAGGAGAGGAGATTAACACTACAAAAGAAACTGTCACGACGGCGTTCTTTCATATCCGATGATAAAGGATCTCACATTATCACTGGAAATGTCTGTTGAACTATCAATTAAGGTTCTTCCTCTACTCGTTAAGCGCACATACCCAAACCACTGCCGTATGCCACTCGGATATGGATGCAGTCATGAAGGACTGCCACTGATCGACAAACACTTGTTCGTTCGCAAATAAATCATGGAGCTCGGATAAATAGTGGCCGGGGATTCCCCACAAGGCCGGGTTTGCAATTGTTTTCACCCATTGGTGGTCAAATTCTTCCGCGGGTGTCATAATTTGTAGCCTGTCTAATTGTGCATGTTCTTGTCCGTAATATGTCATGAAGCGTTGATTTTCTGCCAGAGATTATCAGTATGGCTTCCATAAAATTGTGGCACGTGATGCGAACCTATTGCACCCCAGAGGCGAGCTTCAGACTAGTGAGTCTGAGTTGTAAGGAACAGAAGGAAGTCCTCACTCACCAACGAAGCATAGCGTGTGTCCATCGAGGGTTTCACCTGCAGGACATTCAGCTACATTCGAGCAGCTCCCCCTATTCGACTCACCTCGCCGGAAAGAGAGTAACTGAAGAAACTGACTGCATTTCTCTGCGGTGTATGGGAATGTGGAGGATCGCGAGGTTAAGCGATCTTCATTCAAAGTTCAGAACCAATGAAAATACCTGAGGATAAGGTAAATACCTGCTGCACCATGAGTCATGACGCCGATCAGGTCATCTACCACCCTAGGAGGAACCTGCCCAGCTACTATGTGCATTGGAAAGAACTCCACATGCACCCAATACAGCCTTTCTAACGCGGTGTCTGCTGACTTGTGAATACCGAGCTGATGCCGATGAATTTGGACGCATACCCCTATGAGAATCGGAGACTACCATGCCCATATCAAGCAATTCTGTAGAAGTTTCCTCGAGCCAGAAGAGTCTTCGCGTTTCATGGTTGACAAAGTAATAGGTGCAGTATGATCCGTCCAGTTCGATGAATAGTTCCGACAGAGTCGGTATTGTTATTTGGTGGTGAGAAATGATGTCGTCGATATATTTAATCCAGCCATCCACATGGCTCTCGGTCTCTTGAATATGAACGTTTGCTTCCGTGACAACTCCATAGTTCGGGCATGTTCTCTGGAAGTATAATTGTCCTTCGGGATGCAAATGTGGGTGCCATCTCATAGAAGCATCATGCGAACTAGAAGTTGACCCTTAGTAAAATTGAGGCACGAGGAGAAAGAGACGACTGACCTGGTAACGGTTCCTGCTGGTATGATGGAATGATGCGAATTGAGACTATGAAAACCCATAAGTACATGGATGAGCTTCGCGTATCTGCACCATTAACTCACCTGGACTGTTTGAGATATCGCGAAGTTGCGGTTGATGTGGTGGGTCTAAGTAATACATCTGGGTGTTCGCCGATGGGTAAACCTGTTGCATCATCACCGTTCAAGCAATAGTGGTACATGTTGCAAATGATGATAGAGACCAGGAACCCCGGGTATTAGGTATGGGATGAAATTGGGCATTCAGTATGTTGGCAGACCTACTTTATCCACCGACTTTTTGCGGTGCCGGTCGGTATTTTCTAGATTGCCTGTTTAAATCGGGATACCGCATCTGCGGCGCTGGAAGATTCTCTTACCAAGTTACCAATGGTTCCCAGATCGGTTACTCTTCGGATAACGTGACAAACCACAGCCAACATGCTGTAGTACATCCGATCGACAATATTAAATTCACACCAATGTTCCATAAACACTGCTTCAAGGCACAAGGACCATAACTATATGTCTGGGTTTTTTTATATACTTAATTTCAAAAATTAAATAAATTAAATATGAGGCAATGCAAATTATTGAATACAACTGGTGAGTAGCGTAGTACAAAGAGGAAAATGGGAAACAAGACAGACCTGAAAATCGATATGAAAACAAGGCTGCTAAGATGCAAGATTGAGAAAAACGTATATAGTAGAAATGGTCATAATGCATAATGAAAAAATGAGAAAAGAATTCGATAACAATCCGACTTTCGACATATAAATTCATGCACCACAGTAGAAATGTCGTGCATGATGCTCTGCTCATAATGCATAGTGGGGTATATGAGCAAACACGTCTCTTTCGTTTTTATGAATTATTATGCATTATGACCATTTCTATTAGTATGTACTTCAACCTGGTTATGGCTGTGCGTGGCAGTTCTCGATATTCTATCTTCCTTGACAGCAGTGCTCTGACATCGTCTGCAGGTCTACTTTCGCGTTTTTTCCCTCACTCACAAACAACAGGCAACAAATCTCTTCTCTTTCACGACCAGTCTGATCAAAGATGCCTGAACAATTACTGGTGTGAGGTATTGCCGCTTTGCCATGTGGTGTCAAAAGTAAAGCTTTAGCCAACTTGAAGTAAATGAGACCCGTCACGCCTTCACGAAAACCCACCAAGTCTTTTTTTTTGGTCTTTATTTTCTCCCTAATGACCAGGCTCCTGCAAGCTAACTAGACCCCGGACCTAGACCTTCTTCCCGACTTTGGGAAAGGCGTAACTTATTATAAACGGCTCAAGCTTAGTACACAAGTCAGGTGAGGTTCACGGAGATCACCAATGTGCCAGCTGCCAGTGGCCTGCCTCGTGCTTCCTGAATAACCGCGCGGATGCTGGCTCGTCACACTCACTTCGGTTGGCTTATCAGACGCTGAAAAGTGTCGTGATCTTGACGGGCCAAGAGCCTACTTATATCGTATTTTGATGGGGAAAATGATATGATCAGTGCTAAAGGTTGTGTAACTGTTCGCCGTTATCGCAGGCATCTTTCACCCTCAAAAGAACTGTCCTTGGGTGCATTTCACTCCTGCTGTTCTCTCTCAGTGATCAATCTCTAGAATGACCTACAACAACCCAGATGATCGTGCTTATGCTGATCAACAACGGTACCTAACTTATACTCCACTGCGATTGATACTGATCCTTGTGGATACAACAGGAGACCAAACCAGACTGTCCCAGTACCTTACAGATCTAATTCAGAAGAAAATATTGATCCACCCGTGGCTTTCGAAGACGGCCACTCAGACCGCGTTGGGTACGAATGACTCCTTCATTGGTCTAAGGAAAGGTTAAACTCACAGATTGATCGTTAATCAGGTTCACAAGTCGGGGACGACAGACTCAAAATGTGAGAGGAGCCCCGCTGCAGGACAGTCAGCAAGTGCCACCGCCAAACTGGTCAACTAGTCAACCCCACGCGAGCACGAGGTATGTTCTCCTTCACACAAAACATATCGTCCATTGACATGACGTGTTGTAGACATCCATCTCGTCCCGCTGATCCTACAAACTACACTCATGCGCAGCCTCCCGTTGCACAGTTCCAGACGCAGTACCCCCAAGCTCAGCACCCCCATGCGCAGGGGCACCCATCCGCACACCACTCATCTACACACCACTCGTCTGCACACGACTCTCTTCAGGCTGTACACCACCCGTCTACGCAACACTCGTCTGGACATGGCTCGTCTGGACGCGGCTCGTCTGGATACAGCTCGTCTGGACACGGTTCGTCTGGATACGGTGCTTTTGGACACGGTTCGTCTGAACGCGACCCCCCCCAGGCCCTACACCATCCGCCTGCCCATTCGTCTACACATCACTCTCCTCAGGCTGCACACCACTCGTCTTCCCATCACTCGTCCGCGCATCGCTCTCCTCAGCCTACACAATACCCTTCTGGTTCGTCTGGATACGGTGCGTTTGGACACGGTTCGTCTGAACGCGACTCCCCTCAGGTTTTACACCATTCATCTACCCATTCGTCTACACATCACTCCCCTCAGGCTGCACACCACTCGTCTTCCCATCACTCGTCCGCGCATCGTTCCCCTCCGGCTTCACAATACCCTCCTGGACAGTACCCTCCTGGACAGTACCCTCTTGGACAGTACCCCCCCGCACACCATCCCCCCGCGCACCACCCCCCTGCGCACCACCCACCTGCGCACCATGCCCCCGCACACGGTGCTGTACACCAACCTCCTGCGCATCATGCCCCCGCACATGGTGCTGTACACCAACCTCCTGCGCATCATGCCCCCGCACACGGTGCTGGACACCAACCTCACTACCCCCTTGGGAATCCTCCACACTATCCGCCCGGGCCAGCTTGGTCATCGGGTCATAGATAACTCGAAGATTTGTTTCTGTTTCAAGTGTTTCGCGCTGCGTCTCATGCCTTTCAATGTACCATTACCACATTTCTCAGTTTCTATCTCCAATTAACAGACGTGGTCATGAGTGTCGCGATTTGTCAGAATATGTCTCCTATCTCAGACTCATCGTATATTTGTGTTTATTCCAACATACTTGCGAATGAGAATCCCCAAAGTTTCATGTCAAGCCAAAGGAGACGTACATGTAACATGTCTCACTTCAAAGCTCGTTTTGATGCAGTGTTTCGTCTTCTAGAACAAGTGATTGGTGCATTGGCGTCCACGGCATCGAACAACATTCTGGAACGTTCAAACGTCTGCTCATATAAATACATACATAACTACTCTCGAGAACACAGGAAAGGTATGTCGTGAGGGCGAATTCACAGCTCGTTGATTCAGGACGTACTTGGGGTGATTTATGACAGCGCAGGGACAAGCCTACCATATTTGGATAAGTCTAAGAGCACTGCAAGCGCTTTGACGGCATCCGCCAGGCTACATAGTATCTGTGCCACAGTGCCACTGGCTCACTTCTTTTCAAAACGAGTCGTCGCTGTGTTTGGCATGATCCTTTGAACCTACATACAACAAAATTGATGTACTACATAATTGATTTGCCATCACAGCTCCATTACGACGCCGCTTCGGACATAAGTGCGGAAGAGAGTTGCAAGCTCAGCGCTCGTTGCTTATCTAGGCGCTTCTATACCCCATACTAGTATGAATTACATACCTTCCCCGGACTGAACCGTGTTCGTAGATTGGCTCAGCGAGCATGTGCGGCATGTGCCAGGGCGTCAAAAGCAGTGGATATACAGCATTGCCCTGTGGAACTATGTACAAAAAGACACCGCCTTCGTTCCCGTCGCGCAAACCCAGCATAAGAACAAGAGACCAGCTGCTGTGTGAACCCCGAAATATCTAATATCTGCGTCTGTCACATAAAAAACTCGATCGAACAAACTTCTATCGTATCAAATAATGACGACCTCGCCTCCCATCGACATCGATCAAGGGTAAAGTCATTGCAATTTGTGATCCCCTTCCATACGCTGATCAGATCTTCATTTCATCCAGAGCTTCCTTTGACGAAGATTATTCTGATTTCTCATCTGAAGATGAATGTACTCCAGAGCCAGAGGACTTAATCCAGGGTTCAACATCAGGGTTCGCTCATTTCAATAACAAAGTCATAACATGGTAACTGATCGCACATCCGATGGGTAGCTTTGCAGAACGCGGACCGCAAGACAAAAGAATTGCGTCCGCCAGTCAGGGCAAGAAAACCAAAGACAACAAACCCAAGGATCCCCCAAAGGACCCTGCTCAGTACGTGCAAATATATTGAAGCAACCAATAACTTATGTCGTGAAGGTCTGTGCGCAAGACGACCCAAGCACCTAGACAGGTCAATGGATCCAATTACAAGTAGTAGTGACGTCACCTATTGCATCGATAACCTGTTGCCCATTACCGTTTTCAATATTCTGTCTTGTATGTATTTCGTGAAGGACTGGTATCAGACTGGGAGTTTCTGTCCATCCGGGCATGTAGTTATACAAATGCTCCATGTCCTATCGACCAGATAACCTATATTTCGACTACAATGAAATGGTGTGACCTGAAAAACAATAAGCTATTCATTTGATCACCAGTTCTGGCATGACCTCATTTGTACGAAACTTCTACTCGATGAGGTCTGGTGGCAGCAGGCACTGCGAACTCAAGAGTTCAACACAGTCACCCATCCGTAGAACTAAGAAGGTTAGGGGCATTAGTCTGTCGATCCACCCCGGACCTGAGATTAACAAATCCAGCCTTACCGCCCTTTCGAGTTTTCGGACACGTATTGAAGGTCCGAGCTGCTATAGCATATGTCAATGTCTACCGAATTAGACTTTAAAACAGGAACCGACTACTATTACCTTGTGGAAGAGTGATCAAAACTGGTAGCTGATTCGATGATAAAATCTCACCGGTTTGAACTTTGAAAGACTCGGATGATGTTCGTCTACTGAGAGCGCTGGGAATGTTCGCAGGTATGCAGAGGAATATTGCGTAATCCTCTGATAGTCTCTTGCACCAGATAATACAATGACGCCCGAAGCATACCGCATGGTACCACCAGACTAATATTAATTAGTATTCCCTCGACCAAGCGCCGCCTGCCAGTGCAACACACAGCGGCGGGAAAGTGTGGCAAGTGCCAGGGCGTTAAAAAAAGAAGGCTGTACAGAGTTAAGTCGCTTGTTCGGCATCGTGTAGCAGAGGAAAACAGCCTTCGACCCTGTTAAGACCATCCTTGGGCTAACGCAGGGGGTCAGAAACATCCAGTCCCGTTTAACCTCTTGTACCATGTCCACATCGTCACCAGAAATGACTTCGTTGCCTGAAGAGCTTCAGCTTCATCGGTGAGGCAATCCAGATCTCTTATTGTCTCTCCAGAACGTGTCGACTTACTAGTACTAGCGAAGACTCGGATGAATGTGATCTCTCATCTGAAGAAGAATCAGTACCGGAGGACTCAGTCCATGACCCAAGCACTCGGTTCGTTCATGTTACTATCAGGGTCATAAAATAATCTTAACCCGGCTGTATGTAGCTTTGTTGTACGCGGACCGCAGAACAAAGATTCTGCGCGCGCCCCTGAGAATAACAAAAAGCAGAAAGACAAAGACAAGAACAAAAAGCAGAAAGACAAAGGCGAACAACTTCCTGCAGGATCTACCAGTTCTACCACCAAGTACGTGCGAATATATTGAACTGATCGAAAACGAAATGGTATTTATATCATAACCTAATAAGGCGCACAACGAATAAACCGCCTCCCAAAACCAATCCAAACAACTACAAGTGATTCATCTTCATCAGCAACTTGTGGGTGCCAGGAAGGCTCATGATTATATTTTGGTACAGTGTCAAGGATGTTCCCGAGGTCCCGAAATCGAGCCGTGGCTGTATCATCATGTAATGCGCTTATGAGTATATTTACTATCGTTAGACTTGCACTCATTGCTCAATAATATCACAATTCAAATCGGATCTACTCTGCTGTATACTTTAGGTCACTGCCGACTAGGCCAAAGAAGAATTTTGTTATTTTGTTGCGAGTTCGTCGCAGCGGCAGCAGCAGAAGTTGGAAACTGCAATAGAAATGCACAATTTCATCACGCTATGTGACGCGCGGCACCTCGGCATCCGAAGTCCGAAAACAAATCAAAGTTGAGTGAGTTCCACACACAGCAATGATGTGCAGACAGCTCAAAACAAATTTAAGCGGAGACTAAGCCGACAGTGTGATTCCCTGATTTGGCCGACCGAACCGTCACGCTGCACCCATGAATCGTGAATAGCGCACTGCAGTTCTGATCTATCAATACAGAAATACCTGGTAACTTGAAGTTTCTGTGATGATAGGTCTATGGGATCTGAGTGGATCTTGATTTTAATGTCCAAAATCACTCATTTTTGGGACACTCGTACAATGTTTCATCTCGGGAAGGCTCCACAGTGTCGATTTTAAACTTTCAACTTTGTAGATTCATTGAATAGATCTTAATGCTGATTCTCCAGCTGTTCCGAGTCAAATATATGTAGAATCCTGAGCTCTGAAGTGCGTTGTGCACCACCCGCAATTTGGAGAAATTGCATCGCCTGTGGCAGGGCTGATGTGAGGAGTGCAATTTTTTTGCTATTTCATCATGTGTTTCTTCAGGATGAGCATCAGACAATGCTGGACATTGGAATGTGCTTGCAGTTATTCGAACTTTTTACGTCTTATCAACAAACCCAGTCTATATGCTGTCTTCAAATAGCCAAGCAGTCTTTGGTGGCGAAACTCCGTCCTCTCATCTGTACTAATTTCCTGCTCAATGAGGTCTGGAAGTAGGCATTGAGGAGTCATTTTAATGTTGTGCTTTACCCGTATCGGTACACGTAATTCCTAGGCAAATGATCTTGTATCCGTCTGGACCGATGACCGCACACTGCTAAATGCATGACCATCAAATACCGTGCCATACAGCACATACACGTATGTTTTATCTACCTTTGGGCGATGCCCCAGCGGACAATGAATAACGACCAAAAAAAAAGAAAACAATCTAGGCATGAGTAGCATTCCTCAATAGGCCATTTGTGGGGGTCTTGTAAGGACAGTTGGGGGGCGCATGGACACGTTACCTTTCAGCAGATCCGTTCAAGATTAACTTTCCTGCAGCTTACTGTCCTCGTCTTTCCGGGGCCATCTAAAGGGGGGTTCGGGCTGCTGTAGTGATTCCAAATATACTCAATATCTAGATCGCAAGACAAGGAATCTACTTAGTACTGATATCTTCGAGAGGGGGTGATTAAAATGGAAACCGATTGATGATGAAATCTTACCAGGAAAGATGAGAACCGTCCAACTTATCGTAGCTAGATTTTCTCAGTAGATGAATATTGCGCAGTCCTTGCACCAGGCAACATACCGGTGCTCGAAGCTTTACAGGGTTATTATATGTGCCGTCACACAGATCTGCAAGAGGCAGATAGTTCATGCACTGAGGTGAGACCTCCCCATCCAGGCGACGGAGATTTCCTTACCTCAGAACTTAGGTTAATTTTTTCGTGTGGAGACATGTAAAAAGATTTGCGTGTCCGAATTATTCAACATCGGCAAGTATCGCGATATGGCTAAATACAATTAGTACGGGCACAGAATAGGCTCTGGGAAAGACGTAATATATCCGCGAGTCCGTGGCTCGACCGCCTAAGCGGTGCAGCGCAGTAAAAGTTGAACAGGTACGGTGAAAAATAATCTCCGAAGATCAGGCGGTTACTAGCTTACTGGTAAGACACCCGTCGGTACGTCTCAAACCTTTCGAAAAGAAAATCTTGAATGTCACACACCAGAAAAAAAAACACGACGTGCTATCGCCTGCGAATCAAGGGCGTCCATGATCGGGGTTCATCAGACCCTTTCGATGCCTCAGCCCAAGGATCCCGTGCCTGCGATTCTGGCCGTTGATCAGATTCTGGGCGTCCCAGTGTTTGATTCGTAGGCACGTTCTGCGAAGAGGACGGAGACAGTCCCTCAGTGTCAGAATGGTGGCTGGGCGCCAACAGTCGTTCACGTTTGGCGCGTTCTTCCTGATCCTTAGCTTCCAGAATAGCTGCGTTCATCTTGACCCTTTGCTGGCGTATCAAGTCCGATTGCAACTCCTGTGTTAGTAAGGAAAAATTCACGTAAAAATGGTTTAGGATAAATTTTTATCACGTTAGGTGATGTGACACTTGCCTCGGTAGTGGGCGGATCAGGCCTAGTATGCGTTAGCCACGCCGACCATTGCACTGCACGAGGTGAAACAAGTACAATAGAGAATGTAGAATCAGAAACAAGAACGTGCCGGTGAACTACGGCGAAAGGCACAAACCTGGTAGACGCCTTCCGCTGGCGACGTATGCCCACATATCTTCATTCTTCCTGTACTTCACCGTTCGTTTGGAACGTCCTACATTCGTATCAACCACCGCATAAACGGGTAAACAACAGTTTCATTAAAATCATACCACTGTTGGCGTTTGGATGCTCAAAGTACTTGTTTCCTAATAACCGAGGTCATTTCGGATCAAGAAACACAGGTATCATGAACGGAGCGTACCTTCTAGGTCCTTTCCTACAAAAAATGTCTATGCAGGCCGTTAGTATCGGAATGAAGAGACGTGTTCTAACTCGGCATCACATACAGGCTTTAATATTCGTTGCCACACGCGCCTCACAATCGACATGGTATCGTGCGGTTGCGAGGAAGCAGGATCGAAAAGAAGCTACAGAAGAGGTCTGGCCCGTCTGGGCACGCAAAACCAACGCAAAAGCCTCACAAGAAGCTCCGAGTCCAAGCGCTCGCAAAAGTTTTTCGGAGCAGGTTTTGGATTTGCCTCGGATAATGAAGTACCCGGCGGGCCGGACAAAGTATTAGTCAACATTCTATTTTCAGAGCCGCTTCGGCAGGGAGTATGTACAGTTAGTCTCCCTTGGGAGGAGTATCAAACCCACAGGCTCCAAATCACAGTCGGAAGGAAAACCAACTAAGGATATTAGTATTCTACAAGCAGAAAGAAATTCTCTAGTAGTCCCAAGACCCTCGTCATCATGAACTCTCCTCCTGGATTTCCTTTGGAAGTTCTTTCTTGAATTTCATCCTGCGCAGCATCAGCTCCTTATGGTGTGTCCTGAGAGGGTCAACCTGCAATGTCCGAAATACATATGCCTTTCGCCAGAAAATTTCCAGCGCAAATAAATTTACCTCACCGCCCCAATTTCACATTCCGTAAATTTCCGATTGCATCGACCCAAGACATCGTTGGTGTCGGGGCCATAGCCATTCCTCTGATTCGTCCAACCTTTCTCGTGAAGTCTAGCTCTCGGCCGTGGCGCATCAAGGACAGCCCTACCAACAACGTATTCAGCATTTTCCTCGGAATGGAGGAACGAACTTCGATTAAGCGAATATCACGCAACGAGGTTCTCGAGTAAGAATATCTGCATACCAGCCTTGATTACGTTTTGCCACATATAGACGTTCAGAATTCAAGGTATGGGTATTGTCAGCCTCAAATTGCGCTATTTTGACTCAAGATGTGGAATTCTGATGGGGAGCCAGTCAGGACGATCATAGGAACGGAATGGGTCATCGAGGACATTGCTTTGACGGCTGCCATGCCTGACACACCTTTAACGGTGTCAAAATAAGGCTCCTTTTGGCTCGTTGCGATACTGAGTCTTCTGGAAGGGATCAAAAGAGACCGCAGCGCAAATACTTTGTGCACAGCTTGGGATGATCCAGGCGCGGAATTTGCAGCTGGAGCTACGACGGATAGCTTACTGCGGATTAGAGTACGCCGTCGTACAATTTAGTCCCACCGCTTCCATATGGCCAAGGACAAAGTGGCAACGGGGAGGCTGTATAAAACTCTAGCTTGTCAGATTAGGCGCAGAGATGGTTATGGAGATCTTGACATATGTCATACACGAGTACATACGTTGTGAGGAACACAGTGTGGAGAAGAATATTCTGGAAACTTAACAAGTCAGTGGTTTGCCAAATTTGAACTCACGGTCTAGCATTTGCCAGCCCTCTACCGAGAAAACACATGCGATCTTCCGCACAGTGTCTCCACGGGTTTACAGGGTAAGACACGAAGATCATTCGGGAAGATAACCGATCAACTTGCCAGCGTTTGGCTCAGCGTCTACGCATTTGTCGGTAATTTTACGAGAAAGCTCAAAGAGTAAGAGTATATACGCGACCGATGTGCTTTGGAGGGGATAGAGATGGTGAAACGATGAGTAGGCAGATAGACATTCACCTCTGGTACCGTGACAGGGTTAGAAGTGAGCTTCGAAGAAGGGACTGTTCCATCTGAGGAGAAGCTTGAGGTGGTAGCCATGATAGAAGAAGACCCTGGACTCGGATAGCGAGTTTACACGAGGCTCACTTGAACTTCTGTGAATCCGAACGGTGTGAAATCTGAATGCACTGCAGTGCATGCATACCTTTTGAGTTCTCTTCGATGGTATGACGCAAAAACCTGCCTCGTTATTGTATGTAGGTGCTCTCAGATGTTCGAGGAGAACCTTAAACTCGTGGATGAAGAGCACGTAGCAAGTGACTCTATAGCTCAGTGGTAGAGCACACGATTGCAGATCGTGCGGTCCCGTGTTCGAACCACGGTGGGGTCTTTTTTTTCTTCCTTTTAAATAACTTTATTGTTATCCTCTCCGGAGGACTACAACAGCTGAGGAATTACAATACGACTTCTTGTTTGGTCAGAAAGTACACGCATATCTAACAACATCAATATTGTACAGAACGAGGTATTTACTGTACGCTGAAAGTTTGAAGACACGTCACCCAAACTGGGACGCATATCGCGTATACACAACCTTAGACCACAACCATGATACTACGACTCTCTTGGCTGCTCCTTGCAGCGACCGTTCGAGCTGCTTCTCTGTCTCTTCAGTCCCCTCGTTTTACAATCAGCACATCAGATGCTACCCAGCTGCGCTCGGACACGTATGCACCAAGTACATTCATTGTCCTATATACTGGAACTCATATACTTCGTACAGTCTGACCCTCACAAAAAAACCAGAGCCTCTGACTCTCGGCGCAACTGACACCCTGAAGTTTACGTTCCAAATAACCGAGAGTGATGAGGGGAAAGGTGTTCAACCCCACCAAACGTTCCTCCGATTTTATGACAAGGTATCAGGCGAAGAAGGCATCCAGCCTGTTCGGGTGACTCCTGGAGGAAAGGCCAAGTTTGAGTTGGTGCGTTTCATCATTCCCGCTGTTCCAAAGCGCTTCGACTAAACCACTGTCTTAGAACATGGCGCGCCCACCCGCGTCCATTCCGCCGACCACGCACAACCCTCTTGAGGTGTCTCTTATTCTGGGCTCATTCGTACACGCACCAGCACAATACGACCTCTTCGATCTCTACTTGCCTGCCTCCCAAGCGCCCGCTGAACACCCGGACGAAGCCTCATTCCGCGTCCTCCCCATCATTGAGCACACCTTCCGCCCCGAACAGAAATTACCTCCTCAATTTATCTCTGCTGCGTTTGCAGCTGCTGTTCTGTCGCCTTGGGTCGTGTTAATTGGACTGGTATGTTTTATTGCTGTTACCCTACTTGTTTGCTGACGAAGCTCGCTACGAAGTGGGGTAAAATCGGCGTCAAAGTCCCCCACCTGTTCTCTCCCAGCATCGTCCCCTTCACCATCCTCCTTGGCGGCTTTGAAGTGCTACTTGTCTGGTATTGGGTAGATCTTAAGCTTGGTCAGGTGCTTCTTTACGGGGGTATGCTTGCCATTCCAACCGTGTTTGCTGGTAAGCAGGCTCTGTATGCGACAGGGGAATGGAGAGCTGGTCGGAAATGAAGGTTGCATACATGTGTCTAGCTGACCTTTGAATGTTCAAAAATGTCGGCCCTATGGGCTGCTACGAAAATTGGAGAGAGCATACCACCTAAGTCGAGGAATCCGCGCAATACGCCTAATAACATATTGAGTGACGTGGTTAGCCAGCCAGGATACCAGTAATTTTTACACGATCTCTCAGGGATACTAATGGGAATACCTGAAGTCCAATTCTGCTCGAGCAGTACTGTCAAACGGACACCAGTCGTCACACCCCGCTTCATAAGGTACACCTTGAACGTGGCCAGACTTCGCACTCTTTATGTTTTGTTCTGACAATAATGTAGCTACTACGGAGGTGCTATGTCAGGAAGCAACCATCCATAAATAATACCGTGTTGACGTTGGTTAATACCATTGGCTCCAGGTGCAAGGAGATCAGTAATGTTCTTGGTGATCGTGTTGTAAGTGATCCCACTATGACTTTTTCGCCCATTGAACCGCACCTGCCACTACATCGTCGCTAAAACCGGATAAGACCACGTCATGTTTCGCTACGATCGTCAATGGTCATTCACCAGCACCGGTCAATGTTGTACCATATCACGGCTATCCGTTGACGGCTAATGATGTAACTTATCTAACCACCTCTCTAAAAACTGACAAAAGTCAAGTCAAGGGTGGATAGAATCCCGAAAGATTGACAAAAGGGTGAGCACTGATGTCGGCTGAAGTGCCATTCTGCACGAAAATACTCAATGAAGGTCATGATCACTTACAGCTACGGCAAGTAAAACAAATTTAATTCACTGAAAGTGATTTCCGCCTATGAGGCTCAAGACGAGTTCCGATGCCTGCACTAGCAGTCGTGGCGAAGTTCAAATTGTTTGGTTGACCCATCCATTGCAGTCTCCTAAGTTGGTGGACATAAGACCGCCTGAATGAAGACCGAACTGGTATGCTGCATGGATTTCTCCTTCTACGCTTACTAAAACCCAATAGCACGGGCACTAACGGACGGTTCCGTCATACGCGGGGACTACGGTCTGGACCAAGGACAATGCCCTGCAAGAACACAAAATTCCGACTCGGGTCGACCGTTCGCGAACTTTCAAATTGCACTCATACACACGTGCACCTAGTAACCATCGGGTTGTGTCCAATTACTTAATTGGCAGAATCCGGGCAGTGACCAGTCACAAGTAGCAACACCCAATAAGGGCACCAAATAAGCTCTGAGTCATAATGCAAGATGAATTAGTCTCCGCTACTAGACAATGACTCTCATGACACACAGTATTTTCAATTTTCTTTTGCAGTCGTTGACTGGGCACAAGTTTAACTGGTCATCCACTCCCTCCAGAAATATAGAGTCAGCGGGTATTAGATTAGTAGGACGTTGCGATCCGACGCGTCACCCTGCATCTGTCTCTAAGTCTAATAATTTTGCTGTTAAAATATACGTCAGGTGGTAGGGCCACGGGTGCCTGTGATAAAAAGGAGTGTAGTGTCAACAAGGGAAGTAATCAAGGGAATGTGTAATAAACAAGGAAGGTGGTGCAAGAGGCTTATGCAAAGCGAGTGGGGTGTTTAAATTTTTCTAAATAGTTGCATTCTCAACGGTGGCCACGCGGCCGTAGCGCGAGAGTTTATGAGATTACGATCCCAGGGATGGAAGAAACGGATGGTAGAGGGGCGCTGTCAGGGTCCTCTGGGGAAAAGAGCTGATATGACACAGGGTGAGGACCAAAACCTGATCCATAAGTAGTTTTGGCTGGCGGCGCCTTGAAAGGGTGGCACTCGGTGTTGAAAACCCCTGATTAAGAAGGATCAGTCGCTGGAACCGGCAAGTCACACAGGGACGCTTACAGTCATCCAGCGAGATGTGATCGGGATCGTCAAAGGTCAAGTACCTGCACATTTTCATGAGAGTGGTTCAAAATTGTTGCGTGCAGTGTCACTCACAGGTATTTGAGTACTTCAGCGAACCAGAAACTTTCCATATCATCGTACTGGGTGGAATACTGGTCGTTAACGTCTTCCATACCTGTGTACGCAACAGTCGTAGACAGGTACTGCTGGAAGCTCTTCACGGCACTAGCTGCGTTGGTCAGGTACTTGTTATCACCTGTCACACGCCAGGCATAGAAATTCGACTCGAGCACTTCGGGGCGAAGGACGTAGTCGGCACCGGTGATGTAAAAACCATGGGCATTGTAAAATTCGAGTTGCTGGTCGTCGGGGGGAGGGCTGCCAGTATAGTTTCCATCGCCAGATATGTACGCGAAAACTTCAGGACCAATGCCAGTACTTAGAACAACAAATTAGTATAGAGATAGATGGACGTAGAGAACACGTACGCAGTGCTCGCATATGTGTTCCAGCATGCATCAGTGAGCTGAAGACCAATATTGACCATTGTGTCGTTATTGGTGAGCTTGCCGCCTTGAATCGGTATTAAATTGAAGACCACGTGGAAAAGTTATAGAATATACCAAGAATCCAGTTGCCTCCGTAAAAGCAAGCTAAGTGAGACCCCACGTGTCGAATGTATTTGCCATCATAATCAGCAAGGTAGAGCCAGTCACCGGCAGTTGAATTCTAGAGCGAGGCGTGAAATGTGAGGCCGTCGAGATAGAAACGTCTGCGTACCCTGAGGAGCATCTTTATGGAGGTATCAACAGCCGTCAACCACGCGTCGGCGTATAAGTTGTCATCAGTGTTCGTAAGGCGGGCATACTTTATGAGATACTCGAAGTAGGAGTCAGAACCTCCACCCCAAGTCTAGAAGGAAGGATTAGATTATGATGTATGTATATGCTTTACAAATGTACCTACCACATACGCGCCAACAGCTTTACCGGTCTTTGGGTTAATGCCCTGAGCCGGCATACCAGGGAGAGGGGCTGCCTGAACAGCCACACATGAGTGAATCATCGGTAAAGTGAAACCTTGCTTACCATGCCAATCATGTGTTGCACAGACTTCTCAACCAGTTCCTGATATGTGGAATTGCCGGTATATTTACTTCGCTTCCAATTCATTAAATGAACCGCACGAGCGAACAACCCTCGTACCTGAGACGATTCCACTCCAGAGTAAGCTTCATGGAAGAAAGTCACAACTTGCTCTGTGATGTGTAGTATAGACTCACTGTACCAGCCTCGGCGATGTTTGACTATCACTGAATGAGTATCGTCAAGGATTAAACATTGGCGAACCGCTTACAGTGGCGATGGTAGGTTTGTGGTCCGTAAAGTTTACAAAACCATACGGAATGGACTGGTTTGCCGCAACCCAGGCATGGACCATTTGATCGGCAAGGTCCTTAGCTTTTTCTACCAGAACTGGATATTTCTCCCCGCTGAGCTCATATGCACTTATGAAACCTCCAACGTAACGAATAGTGGTTTCAAACAGACTGCTTTCAATCAGCTACAACTTAAAGGCGAGAAGATGTAGTAAATAACCTGACAGTATCGGAAGTTTGTGACTTGGTGAAATCAGTGTAGGCCGTATGATTAACCGCTTCTTCGAACCAGTCCTATACACGTTGTAAGGTGAGTTGATATTAGTGATGTTTCAAACATACAGTAAGGCCCATAATCCACTACACCACATGATCAGTCAGCTGAGCTTGGGACGATTCAGACGTTCGTTAATCACCATGGTGCTCATTGCATCAGCAATGGATGCAGCCCATCCGTTCCGTCCGTCGTAGTACGATTCGGAAACGGGCAACAGATCATCATGCCCCCATGCATATGACCTGTACGCGTCAAGTCGGTGCAAGACGAAACCAAGGCAATGCGACGTACTGGTAAGCCTCGTAACTCGTGACAAACAAGTCTTTGGTTGCTTCCTTGTAAATGGCAGCACTATCGGGAAGTTGCAAGCCGGACTTTTGGACCTGCTCAGCGCTAACAGCAGAAGCAGCAAGAGCCGCCAGGAACCAGTGTCTGAACGATGTCATCACCGGGTGGGAAGGGAGAAGGAAAACAAATTAAAGGTGGTAGAAACACGGGTTTTATAGATTCTGTTGCTGAATTCATCACCATAATCCGCGATTCGCACGTGGAGGGTATGATCGTCACGAAGTCGCGACGAAGTTCTCCCGGACTTGATCACCGTGACTCAGCCAACCACTTGTCTCACTTAGTACTGAAGTCCCAGACGGCCCAGCAACCGCCAGTCAATTTCAAGTCCATGTGGTTCTGTCACGTTGCAAGAGAACTATTACAGATTAGCAGGTTACGCGGATGTCGACGAAGAAGCCGTAGAGCTTGCACTCGCCTTAACGACGTCTGTAATGCATTTCAAGTATTCCCACATACCTGCATAGAACCGATTATCCCGTCGCCAGGTATAATCACAAAGCCTAGACAGAACGACAGGCCCTGGAGTGAGATCAAATAGTGCGCAATGCCCTTCTTGCGAACGTTGCGCCAGGTAAAATCGGCGAAGGGGATGAGGCAATCCAAGAACTTGAACAGTTCGAGCGGGAAGTTTGGAAGAATTGGTTCGGATAAATTGATTTGCTGCCTTCAGGTTCAACCGTTCGATGATTAACTTGGTTGGCAAAAGTTCTGATCCGAGCTGATGAACTTTCGTCCGATTATTGGAACTCCAGCTGCCACAGAAGCACACGGTGCACACCCTTCCACCAGCCTCCGCCGAAGGGAGCGTTGAAATTAGGTGACGATTGAGGATCGGGTGTGGACTGACGGCATACTATGTAGTAGTAAATCGCTGGCGATTACCGACTCGGTTCAATCTTAAAAGCCAGAACTTGCTTGAGGTAAGACTCGGAGCGAACCTTGAAGTAACCACTGCAATTTGTTTGGCCACGCCGTTGACAGTGCGGATAGTAAGTTGGAACTTAGCAATATATCGAACTTTCGCCGAACAGCTGAGGTTTGAGGAAACCTTTCAACTTGCAATTCTTTGCCATATGATCATAACATTGCCTTGAAATCGTGTTCTAGAGTCTCAGTACGACTTTACAAACATGTCAACTCGTTATAAACCGGTAAACATACAAGACAACCAGTTGACGTAAGGCTAGTACTTTACCACTGGTTGGATTATGTCAGCATCGTGTCATAAACACATTGCAGGACTCAGGCGGTAGGTTTCAACTTTCAAACAGAGAAATACGATGAGTCTAATCCTGCTTAGAAAAAGGAACTTCAAATATCTTCATTCGTCTATGGTCTGTCTAGGAGAGACTAAGTAGATGCTGGTTGTAGGACTCGCATCTATCCATCGTATAAATGGTGGCTCCCCCTTTCAATTCCGGACCCATATCCCCGTACCGCCCATACCGACATTGTCGTCATTAGCTGTGAGCATCTGATCAGTAACCTGAAAAGTTACAAAAAGGTGGGGAAAAAAAACTGACATTTGAACTGCAAGGAAAATGTTTGCGTGAGGGTGGTCTCTGGTATGAATGTGTTACACTCACGATGGCAACAATTGTATCCTGGTCATAGAACTCAATCATGACTCGCCCAAGTCCCCCTTCTTCATACGGCGCGAAATGTTGGTACCAAAATTTGTTCATTCCCGAGATAGGTTCTTCCGTCTGGAAGTACATCTTCCCATAGGTCATTATATTCTCTGATTTAAATTTGCGTAGTCTGTGAATCGACCAACGATATTGACACAGGCAGAAATCTTGCGTACCATTCATGTGAACGAGGCCTGACTGGAACGTCATGTCCCCAGCGTCCAACAGAAGGCCACTTTCAGTAACAACGACGGATGCATTCACATGTGGAACACCATCGGGCCTGTGGAGTGTCAAGGTTTGACTCTCGTACGTATTTGTCGTGGTTTCTTTGTTCATGAAAGGTAAGACTGCTGACTCTGCAGAGAGCAATCCTAGAGCAATTTTCCAAAGTGATGGCATACTGTTAGTGACGAGGAGGGTTAGCAAGATCCATACGCACACATCCTATTAAATACCTGTGGTATGGCGGAGTTACTGCTACCAGTTCTCCTGCTATAGATGCCTTGAACCGAAGGGGAGCAGAAGAGATATAGCGTGCGGCCCTTAGCTAGCGAGTTAGTTCCCGACTTCCCTTCACCACTTCATTCTTACTACTATAAGCAGTACTATTACTTGCTGCTTTGTCGTCATCGACTGGAAACTTTAGATATGATCACCTTGCGCCGTTACTTCCTGTGCCCTGGACTACTGACAGTCCAGCGGAAGGAGCGATCGTCAACCTCTCCAATACCTTCTGCGGATGTGGCCGAACATCGCTAGCAGCCCTAACCGGAGTGGATCAGTAGGCCGGGTCTGTCACGAATCACGATCTCTTCCCATTCCGCGAGCGGGTGGAACAACCCGATATTATAGGTGACCAGCTCTAATCGCTTGCAACTTCAATGATAGATAGTCACATCAGTCACATTTCGCACTTCTGTTGTTTCGAACTCAACTTGTTCGTACAATAATCCAGCAAACTTTGAGCATCGTCACTGTACCAGAATTCGAATCGATATATCATCATTGAGTCCCTTCAGATCATCCACCATATGAACACCACCATCAATTATGTTTGTTAAAGCCGGTAAGTACTGGGGAAGATCTGAAGCTTTGATCAGGGATTCAGGGGTATGCTTGTGTTTGAATTAGTACAGGAATATTAATTACTAAGGAAATGCCATCGTCGGCAGAAAGCTTGCTTGTGTTTATCTTTCGTGTGGCCCTGCATATGCGCATTCGGTCGTCGGCGCGAAGTAGATTTACAGAAACGACGTTCAACGGGCGCAAAGGGTAGAGGTTTGGTCACGTGACAGGAGAACGAAACGCGACGTGGGTATGCAAGAAACCTTGCAAGTAAGGTAATCATGTTATCATAATGCATGATGAAAAAAAGTGACAAAAGAATTCGAAAACAGGCCGACTTTCGACATATAAATTCACGCACCATGGTAGAAATGTCGTGCATCATGCTTATGATGTTATACATGCACATTTATTATTGCGCGTTGCGCGGTCTGCACGCTGCGCGTTTGCTCTGATAGAGACCCTTTATGATGTTATTTATTATTGCGCGTCACGCATTTTTGTGACTCAATGAGTGCTCCCACTATGCGCTGCTTTTTTGCTAGTGTGCGCGAGTGGTGCACTGTCAGTGCCAATGTATATCACTTGCGTGCATATTTTTGTAGGGTACATTATACTATGTTGGTCTACCGAAGTGAATTTTGCATGCCTCTCCTACTAGCCCGAGTTGGATTCACCACTGAAAAGTCAACACTAAAGCAAGTAAGTCTCGCATTCCGGAGTATCACTGTCCTTCTAAGTAGCCACAGTGCAAAACCATTAATCATCAGCGTCTGTCAACAATTCAACCCGAAGAGTATAGCAAAAAGACCAATAATCACGACGAAGTACTAGTGGAGTAGATACAACCAAAGGAAGAGGGATCAAATGTTGGAAGTAGACAAGAAAACTGAAATTAGCATGCCCGATAATTCGAAGAAGTAAACTTAGTGATTGCTGAACATTGTATGATGCCTCTCGTCAAGCATCAAATGAGGTAGTCAATTGGCTTGATGGAATATTGGGGTTCCCAAGGATTAATCATTGGCGGCGCGAAAGGGTCACCCGGTCGAGGTTGATTGCGCCACAGAATATCATCTTCGCTCACGGGGACAATTGTGGGTGGACGGGATAATTTTGAGGAAGCAGCATATGCAGCTGGTAGTAAAGGGCTGGCATATTAGCAAGCAATGAACAAGAGTTGATGTTAGGAACTCACCCGGAACATTCATCTGGCCAGTATTATCGGACAGGACACATGGGATAGCGGTAGTTGTTTCTAATGAGCAGATGAAAAGAGAAAAAAAAGTTCATAGAAACTTGGGCTGCATCATTTGGCGTAGTGAAGGGTGCTGCAGCAGCAGGTCAAGACATCAAGCTTGCGGAGACTATCCGCACGGCTGAAGTCCTACGTGGCCTTGGTGTTTCCGATGGTTCTTCTGACGGCGATGTGCATGAAGAGGATGTTAGTAGGGCTATATGGGCTCGGGAGTGTGGACGCATTGCACGAGAGTCAAAAATGAAGTCGGTGGACATGTAACCATTTAAAAGAATTCGCCGATCAGCTCAGAGTAGACCGCTTTTTGCTGTCACTTTCGCTTTTGATCACGTGAGAAATAAATAGTTATTTTCTGAGTGGCGGTAAAATAATTATTGTGGTATGAATCTGTATGATACTCTTGTACTATGGCTAACTCAAAGAATCCTAAGGCGTCGCTGCTTGAGGTACCATGGAGCGAAAACGACCACTCTAGGGTATGGAAACTCATTGCGGAAATTGGCAAAAAGGTCAATTATAAGGTCACACGAGGTGAGTTTGCACTATAAGATTCGTGCAATATGAGACCTCATGTAACTATCAGAACACGTCTGGCGAGACGAAGGTTAGTATCTACAAGCGGATTGGTGCCGCTATCTTGCCGGAATTCTATGATGTGGATCCCACAGCCACTGGTGACTGTGTCAAGGAAAATTCGAGTCGTTGAGTTGTTATGAACCACATTGGAATGCAACTAGTTCTTCAACTAATTTCCTTCGCTTTGTCTCCCCATTGACAGTGTCGTCTCCTTCTCAGCATTCAATATGACCGACGTCGAACTACTTTCTGATAACACATTCCCTTCTAGACCCTTCTACATATCACCTGCTACTTTGGACGTATTCTGATACTTTATTGATGTGTTCCTCTGTAACTAATTGGCATGTCCACTGTGAACACTGAATACCATGTATTAACCCGACATGAGCTATCTACCAAGCTCGTGCCAATAGAAAGACGCCAGCTCAAAAAACGCGCAAGACTGCAATGTGCAAGCAATTTGAGCGTGCATGTGTAAGAGGTCTCTATCAGAGCAAACGCGCGGCGCGCAGACTGTACAAATACTAGTGGAAGCAAAAAAACGCGCAGCGCGCAGACCGCGCAACGCGCAATAATAAATGTGCATGTATAACATCATACATGCTCTGCTTATAATTCATAGTAGTGGTGCACTGGTATATGAGCAAACAATGTTGTCTCTTTCGTTTTTATAATTTATTATGCGTTATGAGCTTTTCTACTGTATCAATAAACAATGTCAGAGTCCAAGTTTAAAATTAAAATGTACTAAACACTCTAAACGATCGCCACACATCCATAGTGCTCAAGAGTTCATGGGAGTAGGATTCCAGAGATGGCAGAAACAGCTGGTAGAATGAGCGCGGTCAGGCTGATGCGGTGGCGCGTTGAACACCTCTGATTAAAGTGTCGTCATTTGAACCAATGAATTACACAATGGTACAAAACTGATAATCATCTGGCGCGTAAGTTGTTCGAACGATAGTGTCAAACGGCGGTTGCCCGCATTGCATTCTGACAGGAAATTATGCATACAAAGGAGTGTGTAGTGAATAAAGGAGTGATAAACAAAGGGATGTGTGCATCTGTCTAATGCGAAGTGATTAGAGACTTTCCTAAATAGTCATAGTCTAAACAATAGCCACACAACTATAGTGCTCAAAGTTCATGGGAATTTAAGAATCCAGGGAGGGAGGGGAGAAACAGATGGTAGAGGGGCGCTGGCAGGGCTCTCTGGAGAGAAGGGTTGACATGGCACAGAGTGAGGACCAGAGCCTGATCCATAAGTAGTCTTGGCCGGTGGCGCTTTGAAAGGGTGACACTCCGTGTTGAAGACCCCTGATTGAAAGTGTCAGTCACTTAAACCACGACTTACACAAAGGTACACTTACAGTCGTCTAGCGAGTAAGTAGTGGGGTCGTCAAAGGTCAAGTACCTGAGCATTATTATGAGAGTGGCCAAGATTCTCGCATGCAACGTCACTCACAGGTATTTGAGTACTTCAGCAAACCAGAAACTTTCCATGTCATCGATTTTGGCAGAAGTCCTGTTATTTACGTCGTAGATACCTGTGTACGCAACAGTTGTAGGCAGGTACTGCTGGAAGCTCTTCACGGCACTAGCAGCGTTGGCCAGGTACTTGGTATCACCAGTCACACGCCAAGCATAGAAGTTCGACTCAAGGACTTCAGGACGAAGAAAGTAGTCGGGAGCGGTGATGTAAAAACCGTGAGCAAGGTAAAAAGCCTCCTGCTCTGGGTCAGGGGAAGAGCCGCCAGTGTTGGGGTTGTCCCATGCGAAGACTTCAGGACCAATGCCAGTACTAGTAAGAATGAATCAGTAAAAGGATATATAGCTGTGGGGAACACGTACGCAGTGCTTGCATATGTGTTCCAGCATGCATCAGTGAGTTGAAGACCAATATCGACCAAGGTATCATTGTTGGTAAGCTTGCCGCCTTGGATTGATGTCAAACCGAAGTCCACGCCAAAAAGATGTGAAGGGTACCAAGAATCCAGTTGCCTCCGTAGAAGCAAGCTAAGTGAGACCCCACGCGGTAAATGTTGCCGGCATCATAATCAGCAAGGTAGAGCCAGTCACCGACAGCCGAAGTCTGCAGCGAAGCACAAAATATGAGGCCTCGGGCTATTGAGATGTAAACGTCTGCGTACCATGAGGAGGTTCTTCATAGAGGTATCAACAGCAGTTAACCACGCATCGGCATACGAGTTATCGTCAGTGTTGGTAAGGCGGGCATACTTTATGAGGTATTCGAAGTATGAGTCAGAACCTCCACCCCAAGTCTAGAAAGGAGAATTAGACGATCGTGTTATGTACACGCATGACAACTGCTCTTACCACATATCCGCCAACAGCATTTCCGGTTTTTGGGTCAATACCTTGAGCAGGCATACCAGGAAGAGGGGTTGACTGAAAGAGATGGGTGAGGTAGGGTTATCGCCGTGAAAATTTGCTTACCATGTTAATCATGTATTGCACGGACTTCTCAACCAGTTGCTGGTACGTAGGATTGTTGGTATATTTACTTCATTTCCTAATTCATCGAAAGAACTGAACAAGCGAACGACTGTCATACCTGAGACGGTTCCACTCCAGAGTAAGCTTTAAGGAACAAGGGTTATATCTTGCTGTGCGATGCATGGTATAGACTCACTGTACCAGCCTCGGCGATGTTTGACTATCACTGAATGAGTATCGTCAGGAATTAAACGTTGGCGAACCGCTTACAGTGGCGATGGTGGGTTGGTGGTCCGTAAAGTTCATATAACCATACGGAATGGACTGATTGGCCGCAACCCAAGCATAGACCATTTGATCGGCAAGGTCTTTGGCCTTTTCCACCAGAACTGGATAGTTCTCCCCGCTGAGCTCATATGCACTTATGAAGCCCCCAACGTAACGAATGGTGGTTTCGAACAGACTGCACTCAATCAGCTACAACTTAAAAGCCAAAAGATGTAGCAAATAACCTGACGGTATCGGAAGTTTGTGATTTGGTGAAATCAGTGTTGGCCGTATGACTGACCGCTTCTTCGAACCAGTCCTGTACAGGTTGTTAAGGTGAGTTGACATTATTTCATGTATTACGTGAGGAAACATACGGTGAACCCCATAATCCACTATAATACATGAACACGACATTTCGGTCAGCTGCGCTCGGGAGAACTCAGAGGCACGTTACTCACCATAGTACTCATAGCATCGGCAATGGAAGCACCCCATCCGTTCCGTCCATCGTAGTACGATTCGGAAACGGGCAACAGATCGTCATGCCCCCATGCATACTCCCTAAGCGCGGCACGGTGAGTGCAGGTCGCAATACAGATAATGAAACGCACTTGTAAGCCGTGTAACTCGTGTTGAAGATGTCCTTGACTGCTTCCTTGTAGATGGCAGCACTATCGGGAAGTTCCAAGCCAGATTTTTGGACCTGCTCGGCACTAACAGCAGAGGCAGCAAGAGCCGCCAAGAACCAGTGTCTGAACGATGTCATCATTGGGGAGGAGAAAGGAGAGGAGAGGAACTAAACAGACCAAAAAAAAACTAGATTCGGATTTATAAATTCTGGTGCCGTACGTTGTTTCATGACCCTGGCACGACTCGCGTGCATGGGTGATATGAGCTTCGCGAATTCGAATATTCACGACGGAATCCCCGGACGAGGGATCCCAGACCCGCCCATCGACTGCAATTAGATGCAAGTATATTCCCATATGTGATAGATTCTGGTAGCAAACCGTCGCATGCCGTTAGTTAATAGCAGGATAGACAATTTAAGAATTTGGAAGCTCCGAAGTCGAGCAAGGGAGTTCGGAAGATTATTCGGATCAATTTGCGGCCTTCTGCAAGGCTGACCGTTAAATTCGACATTCAACGTAACATTCAACGGCGGCAGAGTTCTGATCCGGGGCTGAATCATCAACGTCGAACTTTCGTCCGATTCTTGAAAGCTGCAAGCTTCTACGGAATGGCACACCTCCACCGAAGGGAAATTTGGAATTAATTTGTCCATGAGGATTTGGTCTTCCACCAGTCTGATGGTTGCGTCGATCGGTCTTGAACCGAAGAAGGAATCCGGGATGACGTGCGGTAAAACGGTAAATTCATTCCCGTCATGGCAGTCACTCCCTTCTATTGCCACCGCCGCTGAAACAGCCACCATCGTTATTTCCTGCGCTCCGTGGACTACCAGTAGCAGGCTTTCATCGCACAGTGAGTGGCCCATCAAGTGATGCCCCTTCATTCGGTAAGCGAGCGGGTGAACCTCCTGCATCAGTAATGTTACGTAAGTACTAATCGACGGCACTGAGCGTCCTTTGTAACAATGTCTGACCCTAATAGAATAAAGAAAGTCGTTCCGTTCTGCAAGGCTTGAAGCTTGAAGCCTTTCACTCGCTCACTTAGCTTCAAGCTTCAAGCTCTGTTGCAGTGCGGACAAGATTAAAATCCAGCGAACGTTGAGCGTCGTCACTAGTGACCGGTGACCGATCACCGTAGAACGAAGACAGTGGTTCCTTCTGTATGAAAAATATGGAAATACTGAACCAGCCGATGCTGAAATGGTGAATGATGCTACGTATTCAATCTATAATTACACATATGTTGAGATGAACCAATGATTATGAGCGTCTAAGAACCAAATGCAAGGAAAACACGAAAACACGAAAAACTGAAAGCTGAATGTACAGATTCTGGTCTTGCGCCAGTTTAGATGGGCCCCAATTCGTTATCGTCGTCGTCGTCGTCAAAAATCAAGATAGATAAGCACCCACGATCCAGAGTCACCTACACCTCCCATCCGCCTACTCTGGCCTCCTCCAGCAAAATGGGGTCTTTCGTGCTGAGATCAATACCCTCAGCCTTCGCATCTACCGCAAACCGAATGACGGTTTGCGCGACGCCACCCATATTTCCCTCAGGTGTCCATGTAGCTTGCGCGATCGGATATCTAGAGCACCAAGTTTTTTAAAATCAAACCGTAGAATCAAAACGGTGTGCAAGGTATCACGCACCCCTCCCATTTCACCAAAAATAAGTGCCCGGCTTCCCCAACAGATTTCCGCCCTACTAGGCGCTCGATAATGTATTCTTGCTCATCAAGATGAGAATGTAAACAATCTGGACGGGCACATTTTTCGCCGCGGTTGCGTAGGGTCTGGCGTTTTGCGGCTGGAGAATTACACAAGGTCAATGAATGTCAAGCAGCCCGGATGCACGAGCACCTACTTGAGACGCTATAAAAGAGTGTTTTGAAATCAGTTCATCGAACTCAGGAAGCACGGATCAAATCAATCGAGTACGTACCTGCATGGCGGACAGATAAAGCTAGCATCCGGTTCCAAACGAGGATCTTCCTCAACAACGCCGACACACCCAAAGTGGTACCACAAGTCACAGCTAAATAAAACCAGAAACTAAGGAATGACAGTGGGACGAAGGGATAACAAGATACCGACTTATCGCACTGCACGAACTGCTGTGCCACTGACCCATCTAGATCGCTTCTTTCAGGCCACTGGCACATCAGAGCTTCGTCCTGGAAAGACATCGACTTGGACTTTCTCTTCTGAGGTGCTCTCTTATTTAGCGTTGCACTTGCGTTCTTACGGGGCTGATGGGTGCTGCCAGTGGATTCCCTCGCCTTCTGGCTTATTGATCGAACCCGTTTCTTGCCCGGCTGCGTCGAACCCACCAGGAGCTCATTAGAAGGCTTCCCTGTTCCTTTCCTCCCCGTGGTGGTCGTTGGTTCGTTGATCGTCCCTGTACCACGAGCGCTGGCGCTGGTGCTATCCACCTTCATCAACTCCGAAACGCACCCAACTTCGAACGCAGCCACGTCCTGCGTAGTTGTGGAAGGGCGAGAGAATTGATGCATTGGATCACGTATATCCGAACCCTGGACCGAACCAGTGAACGAAGAACCTGCGCCATCCATGCCGAATGACGTGGTAATCATAGCCCTATCTCCATCTCCATCCTCGTTGAATCTAATTCTCTTCTCCGGCCGCTGGGTCGTTGATTGAGAGGTCAACTTGAGCTTACGCTTAAGACCCGACAAGTAGATGATAGGTTTTGATGGATTCTTTCTTGCGAGTAGGGCGAGCTCCTCGATGGACGCGCTGCGACCACCTTTTGGAGCCAGAGACGCACTAAACTTGCGTGGACCCACAGTCTTCGTTTCTTTATGCAGTGCCGATACCGAGGACCCTGAGCGTATTCTGTATGCGCCAAAGTCCATGTCCGAATCGAGACTGTCCGTCCTGCGCAGTTCTATTCTACTTCCATTCCGCCTCTCGTCATTCTCATCTTCTAGCAATGGTGGAGACTCTGCCAACGAGGACAATGGCGAAAGTGAGCCAAATCGGAAAGAAGGTGGTGAGGGTGGCGTGGTGGTAACGCCAATGGTGCGACCAAGGTCCACATCCTCGGGTTGAGCTGAGATCTCGAACGCACGGATATCGGACTCGACGTGTGGCGGAGACGTGCACTCACGCTCTGGAGATTCTGCGGTGAGCACTGCAGCGACGTCTTCTTCATCTTGAAGTAGAGAATCCGTGGGCGTTGGTTCACGAGGGTCTTCAACATGTAGAGACTCGTACTCTCTCAGGCAGTCAGCATCGGAGTGCGGAGAATGTGAGGGAGTTGGTTGGCATGATTTGGAGAGAATATCCTGGCGTTGACCTGGGCGGCCCTGGCACTGGTTCTCAAGAATCTGCTGGTTTAGGATGCCTGTATCTGGCGCGAACGCAGGAGTAGAACACTCCTCTGCTAGCTTGACGGATTCTTTGAGCGACCCACCGAGGTCACCGCCCTCAAACTGATCCTGCTCCAGGCGATCAACGTCGGATATTGACATATCTGAGGGAGTTGGTTGGCGTAGTTTTTCAGAGCAAACATTTTCAGGCTGCACGCTGTCTCCTGGGTGCTCGCTTGATCGGTCCTGGTACTGGTTCTCGAAGGTCTGCTGGCTCTGAAGGCCTGTATTTTTCTCGAATGCAAGAGTAGAATATTCCTCTGCTGGCTTGGAAGATTCTTCGAGCGACCCATCGAGGCCCCCGCACTCAGACCGACACTGTTCCACGTGGTCAGCATCGGAGCGTGGTAGATCCGGGGGAGTTCGTTGATGTGGCTCAGAGAGAACATTTTCAGAATGCATGTTGTTTCCTGGGTCTGGCAGATCTGAGGGTGTTGGTTGACGTGAATTAGGGAGAACATTCTCAGGCTGCATGTTGTCTCCTGGGTCTGTATAGAGTTCTTGAGTGCGCTCACTTGAGTGGCCCTGGTACTCGCTCGCGTTCTCAACGGTCTGCTGGCTTGGACTGCCCATACCTGGTGCGAATGCAGGACTAAAACGCTCCTCTGCTGGCTTAACAGAATCCCCGCGCAAACCATCCACCAGGTTCTCGCCCTCAGACTCCATTCGTAACCCCTGTTTCATGATATACTCTCTAACGTCTCCACGCTCAGGTTCAGGTTCGTGCACTGGGCTATTACTCGCGTGATCGATATGCATGCTCTCGTCCGGATCCATCTCATGTTCATCTCCATTCGTATCGCGGGTACGCACTGGTCCCGGAACACAAGGTTCTACGTCCTCGAGCTCCCTGGGCGCGACATCATGCGACGCGTTCGAGCTCGTGCGAGGAGGGGGCGGAGGTCCAAATGTGGGCGGCGGGTCCACTGGCATTGACTCTTCTTCCAACACCGTCTCCAGCGCGGGCGCAGATCCCTTCGTATTCACAGCTACATCTGCATTTGCGTTCGTTTCGACAGGCAGGGGATTGAACTTGCCAACCGACACATCAAGGTCTGTACCCTGACCCGGGTTTCCTGTTCCCTCATCAACACACTGCTCTTCGGAGTCTATACGCTGATTCTGATCCTGGAATTCGAGGTCCGTACTCTGACACTGACGTTCCCTACAGTTCGCACATAGACCCTCACAATCCACAGGCTCCTCAATATCCTGTTGGGAATGCGACGGTATGCAGCTCAACGAAAGCGCGCCCGGCTGCGTGAGTGCAGAGTTGAGTGATTGGGTTGGGCTCGGTGAATGCATGATAACAGTTTGTGTGGAAGAAGAAGAAGAAGGAGGCGGTGATCGCAGCGGCGGAGGTGATGCAGCAGCTGTATTATGTAGTGGCGGCGTAGGTGATACAAGAGTTACATTGGAAGCTGGGAAATCATGATTAGATGCAGTTGAACTTGATGCTGGCATGAAATGAGGTGAAGCAAGGTGTGAGGAAGAGTTGCGGGAATTGAACTTGGGCGGAATGCAGGCGCGTGAAGGGGTGTGAGTTACTTCGGCAGACGAGGGCGCAGTTGGATGAAAGAATGTCTCGGGTGTGCGGTTGAATGATGTTATGTACGAGTTCTGATCAAGGCTACCTAGAGACCTGGACTTGAATTTGTTGTTCGCCCCATTAGAACTATCGCTGCGTGAACTGTCAGGAAAGGGCGTTGCGAGCGATGAGGAAAGGAAACGGCCAGGCTCATTTGTGGGGACTCTGGTGTACAAGGTATTGGAATCCGGGGGAGATGAAATATCGTGAGTTAATGGGGCTGTGTTTTTGGTGAGATCCAGGTGAGCTGTAGACTCCGTATGCCCAGGCGCATAGGAATCTTGCTGCAAACTATGGTTATGACCTTGCGAATAAGGAGATAATGCTGTTGGGTAGGTGGATCAGCTCGCTTAATGAGGTGGACTGCAAAGACTAGTTGATATGGGTAAGTCGATCGTAGAAGACGAGAAATCGTCTATGGAGGGAGTTGAGGGAAAAGGCAGACCCGTGAAGAAGAAAGAAGTAGATGACGCTTACCCGCCAATGACGCACAATGCGAGCTAGAGGCTGCTAGTGTACGTATAGTCATGAAGAAGCGATTGCGATAAAGGCGGTGCGATGGAAAGGATGTCAGCATAAGATCAGGAATAGAGACGGGAGAAACATGCCATTCGCAGGGACATAATACTCATTTGTAGTGGCTGATGGGTCCACATATCCTACGAAGTAGAGCATCAGAACTAGTAAAACCAGATTCAAAAATCATACCTCCTTGAATCGGAGGAGATGGCGTGCATGCGCTAGTGTTTTCATCGTGGTGCACGAGTGGGCCTATTTGGACAAGCGAAAGTCAATGGAAATAAAGCTACATAAAACGAAGGGTTCAGAAACACACAGGGAGTAGCCCTCAAGCCAGTGACGAGGCCAAGCAACTCGCCGATGGAGACCTCCATGTCCACTAACCGATTGGTTATGCTTCTCTTATTACTGGTATCAGAATCCATATTTTTCTTCCCCTTCCTTGTGCGACCCACATCCCCACAAAGTACGCGCTCCAAAGTTCTGACCTTGGTTGTCAACTCATCGATTTCCTTGGACATCTTTTTCTGTTCATCGTGCGAGGCTAAGACATGCTCGAGGACACTTTTTATGTCTGCTTGTAGATCAGGGATGTGATTGAGCGAAGCAGAGGTTGGAGGTGGTGGAATTCTTTGAACACTTTGGAATCGCGAGCGTGAGGGGACGTGTGACAGACATCGCAAACTGGAGGTGGGGGGTTGTTGCGATGGGTGTTCCATCGAAAGGTCTGTAATATCGATGGATGGTATAGCAGAGTCCAAACAGAAGCCCCGCCAGTGCGTTTAGCCGCCGTACATAAAGTCGTCGATGGATGCTGTGAGGTTACCAATAACTTAACACGTCACACACAGCGTTATCTCCTCTCCACCGTCCCCTTTCATCCCAATTCCTCCGAGTCCTTGACTTAACCTTCAACCTTGCGATCAGCTTGATCTCTGTCAATCGGGCAGTCCAGCATGAACGGGATCCCTTTACTCAGCGGTCCACTACCATCGCCCTTTAGTGAACGACAGAACGAATGTAGGAAATGTAACAAGGAATTCATTCGTTTCTTTACACGCGCAACTCGCTGTCACCACTGTGGTCAGTTCATATCTAATCCCTGCATTGTCTCAAATCCCACTTCGATCACCAGGCTACTTGTATTGTCTCAGCTGCGCAGACTACCCGGCGCTCTTGCCTCGCCGCGGCACGTCCTCCGGCCATGACCAAGTCAACGTATGTGCATTCTGCATCGAGTTACTTACTAGTGCGCCCTTCACTCCATAAACATCTACCTTTCTCATATCTTGTATCCAGTAACTGCCTCCAGCAAAAACCAACTCAAAACCCTGCCCCTCTCCAAGCTCCGCCACTACGTCGACTCATACAACATCCCGTTCAAAGGCCCCATCGACAAGGATGACCTAGTCGATGTCATCATCGCTGCAAAGGTTCATTCTCTCATAACCCGATTCATCATCTTGTCGCTGACTTCTTCCAGACACCCGCAGGTGTCCTTCCCGCGGCAAATGAATCCTACTACCGTGCTAATGCAGTCCCGAAACACCGTCCCTCACGGCCCCGTGGGCTCTTCAGTACCCGCCCCCCTCCCCCAACTCAGCAACGCACATCCAGATCGCCATCCGACTTCCCCCGTCCTGACCTTGACCCTCAGTCAGCATCATATGGAACGTATACCAACTCCACAAGACAGCGCCAAACCTCTACACATTCCCAAACCCCTCCACCTCCACCCCATCCACGGTTCAGGACAGCCTCGCAGCCACAACCACCGCCTCGATCACCACCTCACTTTTCTACACACCATTCTTCACCCGCCAGCCCGCCTCACTTCCCTGCACGCCCGCCCGCATCCGCCAGCCCGCCTCGCTTCCCTGCACGCCCATCCACACCCGCCAACTCTCCTAACACACGTCCAACTGCACCTCACTCGCCATCCCAGCCATCATCTTCATCCACGCCCGCGCCAACACCTCCGCCCCCACTCTCCGCCCTCCTCGCAATGTCCCAGTCATCCCTCTCTCGTTTACCCATTCACACCCTCAAGCAGATCTTATTTGATGCACGCGTGCGCCTTCCCACTGACATCCTTGAGAAAGGAGAGCTTGTGGCGCGCGTGAGTGCATGGGTGGAGGAGGAGAGATTGACTATTGAGGAAAATGAGAGGAGGGAGAGGGAGGAGAGGGAACAGCAAGAGAGGGAACAGCGAGAGAGAGAAGAGCTAGAAGAACTAGAAAGGATGTGGGCGCGAGGGTCACCTATGCCATCGCCAACGGAGTCAGAGGATGTCCAGATGCATGATGAGGATCATGACGAGTTCCAGCAACATCATTCACCACCACCTACATCTTCTTCTTCGCCTCCGCCCCCACCGAAGACGACGACGTCTACAGAAAGGTCCGGTCTATGTGTAATATGCCAAGACCAGGAGGCGAATATCGCAATTGTGGATTGTGGGTGCGTACACAGTCTTTTCGTTATTTCGTTCCGTTTGCATTTCATCTGGCTTCTTTCGCTAACTCTCATGCCTACAAAAAGACACCTGGCCATGTGTCGTGCCTGCTCAGAACTAGTGCTCGCCTCCTCTCGCGAATGCCCGCTCTGCCGCACTCGTATCGTCACAGAAGCACGTCTTTTACGGATATTCAAGACATGAATGAGCACACGTCATATCATATGGAGCATCGGATTCGCGTTCGCGCATGGACGCTGCAATTGGAGATCATGTCCAGTATACATACGTGCGGTATATATATGTATCCTTTTTCTTTTCTTTTGTATTTGGGTGCCGGAGATATAGAGGTACTATGTGGAACCTATTTATGCTGTATCAACTCATCATGCCCACTGGCATTGTTATCCTGCATTCAACTAATATAACGATATTTGCTGATACGGGAGCTGTGAGATCTTGAGTTTGGGACAGCTTCGAAATTGCGGCGACCAGAATCTGCAGGGAGTTCTGGATCGGGAACCTGGCAAAACTTCGAGAGTGCCTATATATGTGATCCTTTCTTCTGGGTACCCGTTCATCGGTAAAAATCTGGATAGCGCAGAATGATAACACTTGTGAAATGATTACACTTGGTATAGATACAACTGAGACCACGTATGAGCGAACAAAGATCATGTCTGTTAAGGCTGTTGTGAGCCGTGTGCGAATGTATTCATGGAACTCGTCAGAATCTTTCTATTTATGCTGCGAACAAATACTGGGTCTGTGCTAACGATCATGAACGCCAAGCTCGGATTTTGAACTGCGTTTAGGCGCCTGAGTTGCAAGGCATGCTGGCATTGACACGAGGATACCATGCAGGCAACCTCCAGCCCACTCTCATCAATCTAAGCCTTAACGCTCACTTCCGACGCATCTTTCGACAACTCTGGCTTTCATTCACCTTCCGTCTCTACATCGGATCTCAATAGTACGAATATACCCAGGTAAGATCATGATGATGGTCAATGGAAGTAGAAGAAACAAATTGAGACAGTGGTGTATTGGTTAGTCGGGATCCCGGGTAACAAGTTATGTCTTTGGCAGCAGCTCATACGCGAGCGGTAAGGCCCTGCCTCAAATTCGAAGGACACACCCAGTCGATCGAGGATGTGATACACCTGCCAGGCGGACGGCGGATCATGACTTGTTCTTCAGACGGTTCGCTGCGAGTATGGAACTCGAAGACTGGAGTACAGATTGGTGATGACTGGCGGGACGGAGACAGTGGGGTGAACGCTATGGCATTGTCTCCGGACGGGAAGAGGATAGTTAGTGGGAGTGAGGATGGTGCGGTGAGGTTGTGGGACATTGACACAGGCAAGGTCATCACTAAATGGTCGGGGCACAAGAGCGGCATCGCATGCTTGTGTTGGAATCGAGACGGTGGGCGAGTTGTGAGCGGGTCCTGGGATGGAACAACAGGGGTGCGAGATGTGAAGAGCAGAGAGACTATCCTAGCAATCAAGACCGGACTCGACAACGTGCGTGCGGTCGTCTACTCGCCTGACTCGACCATGTTTGCCATTGGTGGACATAACGAGGAGAAGGAGTTCATCAAAATCTGGGATGCGAATACAGGCAAACTCATCGCTAATGTCAGAGGACACGCAAGCACAGTGACTTGTCTAGCGTGGACTGCGGACGGAAGGAGGCTCATCTCCGGCTCATGTGATCGTTCTATCAGGACATGGAATACAAGCACTTGGCAACAGATCACAAGTCTGGCGGAGCAGACTCATACCGTCTCCGCTATTGCAATATCTCCCAATGACCGTATCCTCGCAAGCGCATCATGGGACGATACAACCCGATTGTGGAACCTTGGTGATGATCAGCTCATTGATTCGCCCCTCCAGCATGCAAATTTCGTCTTTTGCGTGTCGTTTTCAGCAGATGGGAAGCTACTTGCCACTGGCTGCTGGGACGGCAATGCACACGCATGGGATATTTCTGCGATTATCAGAGAAGTTGGCCTCAGTGAACTTCTTTTGAATCCAAATGTGAGCTTGATCATTTCTCATCCCTATCAAACAGCTGAAGGCGCTATCCTAGGAAGGCAACAAGTCGTTATTTGATGTACATGTCACGTTTATATATCCATATGATTGTTCTAAACACATATTCCAGGCTGATGCTACACGACGTCCGGGTCAGCAGCGCGAGAATGCTCATCGAGTACCTCCAGGTTTTTTCGACTCACTCCCTCATCCTCATGTACGTCACAGTATCTGATCATATTTTGTTCTGACCTCCATATTTTTTTGTATCCTCAGTCCTTTGGAAGCGGACCACCCCCGCTCCACGCACGCCGGTCATATGTCACTGGACATCTGTCTTCGCATAAACGCCCACTCCTTGGCCGTGTTTATTCGTTATTCCAACGCAACAATTATAATGCACAGGATGCGTCAAGTAGACGAAATGATGAAGGCACCGAATTACAGGAGGATCGCCCAGCTGTATCTGACGTCCCGTTTGCACAGGGCCACTACGTAACTCCCCCTTTTATCATCTCGGACGTTCAACTCTAAAATATATCATACAGAAGAACTACACGGCGAGAGAATTACGGAAGAAGAAAGAGAAAGAGAAAGAGCAAGCAAGGGAGGCAAAGAAAGCAAAACGTCTTGACGCACGTTTGGCTACAGGCCCACCGACACCTCCCTCTGGTAACTCCAGCCCTCCCAACGTACCTGCTTCGCTTTCTCACTCAGCCCTTATTGCAGAGCCATACGTCCGAGTCGGGCCAGGCTGGGTATCACGCCTCTTCACGTTTTTGACTGTGAGGCCAAGTGGCATCCCGCCATCGACGGTTATCCCAAGTGCTCCATCACAAACCACTGTGATTCCCCCCCAGTCTCCGTCGGATTCCCCGGTTCCACATCAATCAAGTGTCTTAGATGAAGTTGTGGATTCGACGGCTGTCGAAGAGGGGTTCAGTCACCCAGCACACGCCCGCTACTCGTTCGATGGGACGGGTGAGGGCGAGATGCCTTTGACCGAGGGGCTCGAAGTAGAAGTTTTAGATGATCGGGACCCTGCGTAAGGAATGACGTTTAACTTCCAGGTCTTTGCACTCATGTTCTTTTCCAGGTGGTGGTACGCACGTAACCCGCAAACAGGCGAGGAAGGAGTAGTCCCCGCAGCTTATCTATATTGATCTGTTTCCTTCTTGTATTTTTTCCCTTGCTATTGGTTGTACATTATTATACCCTACTTATCCCAGATCGAGCTTCCAATTACTTGTTTAATTTATTGATATTTATCATGTTTTCGGCTCCTAGAGATACTTTGAATGAGATCAGAACAAATGCCCCCCGTACCCCATCATCGAACATACTCGCCACAATCTCCTGATTCCAGGTCGCTACCTCTCATTCCCGCCACTCGAGAAGTGCCACGGTGATGTGCAGCAAGCATATGCCGATACCGCCACTGGTCTTCCGAGCGACACGGTGTGCGGACGCCATATATTCAGCGACAGCAGTGAAATATTTGTCTCCATGCACACTGCTGTTCAAAGGCCCGATTTCACTCTCCTCCTATTCCCTACCCACTCCCGCCTCGACGCGAAGAGCATTCGAGTCCATCTCCAAACTTGTTAGCAACGTAGCATTCCCTGTGAGACCAGACGATTGGAACTTATCTTTCCTTCCGTATTCCACCATTAATGAACGCCCTCGTTCCCCGTCTTGTCGTTCGGTAAAAATGCCAGTACTTCTGCATTCGCTTTTCAAGGCCTCCCGATAAAAAGTCTTGTGCTTGTGTCGCAATTCCATTCGTGCATCATGCCGTCCGCTGAACCACTCACGGTACGGATGGATGTTATTGCCGTACACAAAGATGAGACACCAATGTGTTTCGAATCTGGTCTTGCTAGATTGCGCTTGGGGTATTAATGCTTCCTTGACAATAGGCGCTGCGGAGAATCAAGAGCCCAGAACCCGGAAGCTCGTCACGCTGACCCCAGATATGTATGGAGAAGTAGCACCGGTCAATTTTTAGCCATCAAAAGTGGGCGGGTTTGTGTATTATCACACGTAAGATCGGTCATTAGACAGCGCTAAACGTTGCCGCAGGTTCACATCATCATGCAACCTTTTCTCCCGTTGCGGTTGCCTGCGCATATCCTAAAAAGTAGACCTTCGACTATCAGCATAGATATTATAGTCCTTGGTACCGACCCACAGAATCTCACCGGGCTCCAAGTTCTCGTCATCCCGCCTTTGTTCCGACCAGAAATCCATGTACTTGCTGAGACTTTAATGAGCGAAGGTGAAATGAGAATTACGCGAAAGTCCTTTCGCCTATTTGACAGCACATGGGAGTGGTGCTTGAATTTAAGATTCGATACGCGCATGAGAGTTCGCAGGTAAAGATGCTCGAAATTGCCGGCGGCAGTACGTGCACGAAGTCCATCATTGGAGAGGTCTGGGCTGGGATAGTCTCCCATAGCCAGATCTTAAAGAAGATCGCGTGTGATCCTTTCTTCTTGGTACTGGAAGACACGATCGTTCATGATTGGACGGTAGTTCTCAACATTCCACTCTGATACTCTCGTCTGAGACCCGGAAGGAAGGTGAAATACATGTGTAGGACGTGCTCGCTGGAGAACGACGAAGAAGATCGGGTGATACCATGGCAGTTCCAGCAAGTTTGCTCCTCCGAGACCCACCGACAAGAAGCGCTGTTGATAGACCTAAGCAGAGTTCTAGCAGATGTGGGAATGCCGATTCTCCCATAGTTAATCCCGGGTGCAAGCGTCAACGTATCAATACTTCTGCCCTCTCTTTTTCGATGCATGATCGATAAGACGCTCTATTCCGTTTCAGTACTTATTAGTTGCTAGATGCGTCGTGCCGTCCGCCGAACATGCTCGGATGACACAGTTGCACGAAATCTAAATTTCTCATAGACCCCATACTCGTGCTTCGGCGTTAGTCTTTTTGTGCCGAGGGTGACGCTTCCTCGGCCACTGGCACTGCGGAGGATCCAAAAGGTATAGCTCGTGACAGTGAAGGATCTAGCAGATTAATCGGGTACTGACCCCAAATATCTGTGGGGAAGTAGCTTACTTTGAACAATGTACAGTACTCACCAGGGTGTGGTCACCGCAGTATGTGTGTTGTATCAGCAAGGTGAGTGAGTCAGCACCTTCTCTCGCTTTGGTTTCCTGCGAATATCCTAAAAGACTGACCTTTGGCTGAGTACAGTAGGCATCTGGCGGCCACTTATTGAGTCTCATCAGGCGCGGAGTTTTCGCTTGACGTGTCTCATCTTCACCGGAAGGAACATAAAATCCGCGATTAGGGCGAGCGAGGGGGTGGCCCACACGACCCGTCCTTTCCGGACCAGTTTTACGGCGATGTCGTATTGAGCCGGACAGCTGAAACTGTTGCTTCTTTCCTATTCGAACCGTAAGTACGAGTACGAAGTGCCAGAACAATATACTTACCGATCGCATTCTCACCCGGGGATAGATGTTGTGCGCCACCTTGGGTGCCATCGACTCAAGGTGCAAGCATGCCGAAAATACGCCGTAAGTCTAAGCGCAGGTACTAATTAGGAGACCATATCTATAGAGTTAGTATTGCATGATCAGAGGTAAGGCGGTCATAACACCAACATCGCCACAGATATATCATGGAAGATAGCTCGCTTCGTACCGGGGTGGGTGCCCCGATCTTGAGATTGGCCAGGTGTGGTCAAGCCTGGGCGCTCGGATGTGATGGCGCCGCATGCAGTCGGGATGAGGTTATGTAGAGGCATGCGCATTGGACGGCTGTCTTATGACATTGAGATTCTTCGCATGATGTGTATTTAGGACACACTCACCCCAGAACTTCTTTCAAAACTTTATGTTTTATTTAATTTCGAATAAAGGGCTCTGATGAAGTCCATAACGTGATTCCCTGAATTTCGTTCGAACGCAACAGGACTGGTGCTTTCAGCTATGTTCCTAAGGGAGTCAAGTTGATTCTTATACGTACATTGTGGTCATAGAAGATAATCCCCTCTCAAGCATGACAGCAGGGAAACCCCTCAAGAACTGTAACGAGTAGCCGGTTACTGATGAAGTGCCAAATGTCATTCTCTTTCACTTCTGACAGATCCAGAAGCGCGCTCACGCTGTGCATAAGACAGGTCTATATAACAAGTCCACTGAAACGCATCCGACTACGGAAAATGAGGAGAGTAACCTGCGTTGGAGCACGTGGCAGTCAGGAGCGGTGAAGTTATATTTGTCCTTTAGCAAAATTACAACCTTACCGGAACAATGCCACCTATCCCGACGGCGCTGGATGCTGAATCTCTTGCTCTAATAGAGTCTATCGAACGTCACCATAATGACCTTTCGACTTTCCAGATTCCTCGGCTGAGAGCGTGCACTGGTCCTTTGGTGACACAACAAGCACGGGCGGCGGAGGTAAGGGAGGACATCGAAGGTCTTGCGAGGCAGGTCGAGGTTTGTCTCCTTCATTCATTCTTATACCGAGGGCTAACCCACCTTCATTACTTCTAGGAGCTAGATGTCCTGGTTGATGACCAGCGGACTGAGCGGGCCAGGAGAGAGCTGAGAGCAAGAGTAGACGTCTTCCGTGATTCGCTAACCAAGTATGTAGTCGCTTGGCCGTCTAGTAGCGTTACTGGTCTCTTACAATCCGTCCTCTTATATTAGTCTGCGTAAAGACTCTCGAGCAGCATTACTGGCGTCGAAACATGCCATCGACGCACAGAATCGGTCACTGCGAGAGGAGTTGTTGCGGTCCCCTGCTCTACGAGAGAAAAGCACAAGCTCCTCGAGCGAGAAATCTGCGTTCGTGAACGACTTATATTTCCACCTATCTAATCCAGCTAATTCGTGCCCTACAGTGAAGACGCGCTCATGAAAGCCAATCGTGATGTCACAGAATCTCTGCAACGAACCATCGGACTCATGCAGAAGGAGCTAGAGCGCAGTGTATTGTCAACCCAGTTATTAGGCAAGGTTCCTCCCGCTCCCGCTGCTCTCTACCTAATCATCCATTGAAATGCCAGAATCATCCACCGCAACTCTCCAATCCGCATCCACGACGCATGACGCGCTCAATCTCCTCATCGGCACGTCCAAACAGCTCATCACCGTACTCGAAAAGACCGATTGGCTCGACCGCATCCTCATCATCTCCGGCCTCGTGTTTTTCGGCCTCGTGGTCCTCTTCATACTCAAGTCGCGCATCGTTGACCGTGGGCTACGCATCGCGTTTTTCTGGACAAGATTACTGCCTAGTGCGAGTACGCGTGCAGTGGTGCAGAAAGGCGGGGAGGTTGTTGCGAGTTCTTCGGCCAGCGGTGCTACTGCGTCGGCTACACTGGCATCAATGATATCTGGTCTGGCTGGAGGAGCTGGTGAACTGGAGCATGGCACAATGGAGACACGGACTACTGAACAGCTTACTGGCTCACGAGACATACATGTTGAACTATGATAGATGTTCACCCACGCATTTTGTTTATGCCCCAGTAGATTTCATCGGCACGGATGTATTGAATTACACAATAACTGAACTATAACTATTAACATAAGATTATAACAACAGAAAAAATATGGGGACAAGTGGCATCAGGGTGGATAAATCCGAGTAATTGAATGGGTCATTTTGGAGATCATTGTATCCGTGCGTGAACAAACTGTGAGAAAGGAAACCGAATGCCACATGGACGTGACACTGTTAGAAAATTATAAGACAAAGTAGGAAAGCATATTCGAGATCCAAATTGTGTCGCTTAGAACTTTGAAAAATCGACAGGTGGACCTGTGACATTCACTTTCCCGTTCTCATCCATCGTCGCATTCCAAGTGGTCGCTTTAATGCCCGCCTCCAGATTCGCCTGGACCTCCTCACGGCCTAAATTAAGTGAGTCATCAGGGATCCACACGACACGTTGTGGGCGGGACGCAGCCGGGTGTGCAAATCCGTAGTCCTCCGTCCCGTCTGGCGTGAGCGTAAAGAATACATTGTCGTGGTCGCTCTCCGGCTTATGCTCTGTGCCCGACTCGGATGAGGACGAAGCGCATGGTTTCTCAATCGGAGAAGGGGCGTAACCCGAGTCGATTGTCGCCTTGCGCTTCGGGTTAGACCCTGCATGGACGCCAAGTAGCGCCACAGAAGGCTCCGGACGCTTGAAAGTTCCACCCACGTGACTGAGGGAAAGGGCTTTGACGAGCGGACCAAACGAGTCATTGATGACTGTGTGGTAAAAGGCGGTTGCAGCTATCAAGATGATCATGAGCGCAGCTTCTGGGACCGCACTGGGCTTCGAGTCATTTTGCGCAAGGAGGAACAAAGTGCCGAGACAGATCTGCTGAATATACATCCCAACAAACACATGTTGGATTGCCTTTGGGAAGAACAGGCCTCCCGTATCGGCCGAGGGCGCCTGCGTGTACCGGTAGAGAAAGAGGTCCTTGTAGAGAAGATAAAAAAGGAAGAATGCAAAACATGAAAGGCCATTGATGACAGGCGAGATGATGGAATAAGCAATGGCTAAGATAAGAAAGTTAGCACATTCTATGTGAACTGCCACGGGAACTTACTGATGACGACGAGTAGAGTAACGGACGGGAACACTGTACCCCAAGCGATACTCGACTGTGCAAACTTGATGTTATACACAGAGCGTGGGGTACTGGCCAGGAGCGACATCTTGACGTAGTATGCGATAAGCCCAAAGGCATTCAAAAATCCTCCAGCTACGCCAGTCAAACCCTCGAGGATAATGTACCTGAATAACCGTAATCAGTATCTGACCCAGTAAGCTTACACAAATTACCCACGTCAGGAAGAAAGTCGACGCTTCAGGCAAATATTGGGCCAGGAGGTTAGCTACCGAAGACGGGTTATGGAGGAGTGATGGGAGCGCTGCCATGATCCCCGAACTCAAAGTGACAATCAAGAACGAGTGCTAAAACATCGTGAGCAATATTGTCCAATTTTCACGAGCGACGAGATGCTTACTATTACTTGGAAAATAAAGTACCGCGTCATCAAGCTCAATTCGACACCTGTTCGCGTTGGGATGCCCTCAAATCGCGCCAGGAAACGAAGGATATGCGGCAAGAGCATCATCAGGACTGCAAGTAACACGGCGGGTAGGATACCCTGTATGATTCCGACGATAAATTTCGGTAGCATGCACAACCAAGCAAGCCAAGCTTCGCTTGCGCAAAGACCTTGTATGTTTGATATGATACCGACAACAGCAACAGGAATAGACCAGAAGATGACCAGAGTTATCGTGATGGCATAACTAATCGCCATTCGTATGCGCTTTTCGTATGGATTAAGGCCAAGGTTTCCCCAGATCACATCTGGTGGGGATACTTCGAGGTATCGATCCGTCATGCAGTACGGTTCGTGGTGAGTTAAGACGTTAACCGCAAGGTGAGCAGCGATCTGCTGGTTGAAAGTGATGAATGCGGAGTTTAGGGGCGGGTAATTCTGCATGTTGAGGTCCTTTTTGTCAATCTTTCCATCTTCGTTTACATCTTCTGCCAGTAGGAGGCTTTCATCGGCAACAGTTCGGCGACCATTCTTCAACAACTCTGTAGTTGTAACAATTTCCTTCCTGCACCAATCAATCGTGTCGACCTTTTCGCCGATGAACGGGAGTGAGAAAGGCATAAAACCGGCTGGAAGACGGTGCGTAGGCCGCTTTTTTTGGGGAACCAGGCGCTCCGCCAAAGTCGCATTGCGCTCGAGGTCGACTGAATCAAATGGCTCACCGGTGCCATCTGCCTTCTTCAGCGCCTCCCGTCTAATTTTAGCCGCCGTTGAATGTAGTGATGTCTCTGCAGACTCTAATTTGCTACATGCGGCTAGGCGACGGTTATAAATAGAGGGGAGTTCCTTCAAATTCCTAAGAAGAATCAGAATTAGTATCCACATGTATGACAAAAAAAACGCAGCCGAAAAGTAAATGTACATACCGATTAAGCCAAACCTTTTTGATGCCACCAGGAAGGTGGGAATACAACTGGGCAAGTGCGGACTCGGAAAGATAACTAGGAGGGATACCAGTTACAAGAATTGTGTTTGCTTGTACAGATTCGGAGTGAGCAGGATTGATGAGATGCATCTGACGGACTTTAATAAAGTGTCGCATCTCCCGCCTAATATTCCAGGATATCCAAACTAACCATATTGTCAGATTGAAAAGTTCTGCAAGAACAAAGACTCACAAGTGAATAGATATGCGAGAATAACATGGCCTATATATCTTAGATTATTTTCAGGAGTAATATTTCCGTAGTTAAAGCGATCGAGTCCAGTCTTGCCAGGCGTAACGTCATTGATAGAGGTGACGGGTATGAGTACGGTCCAGGAAATGAACCAGATAGGTAGAAGAACGCGGACCATCATCCGCAGGAATCGTACAAACAGGTATGCATCGGGACCATTGACTCGTTGAATATCGCGATAGTCTGTTTTGAATAGGGCGATGGGCCAAGTTAAAAAACCAGTCTGAAGAGGTTTGACACGGTTCCTGGGTCAAAAGAACGTGAGAAGTGATCGGAGAGTGGTTTGTGGGTGAATGCCTACTTCTCGATTGGAACCTGTGTGCGTGGCGCATAAATTTGTTTCAAGTATGGACGTAGCGCTGTGAATATGGCAATCTCAATCCCAAAGACTACAGCATTGAAAACCAGCGCCGTGATGAAGGTGGTTGTCGTAGCAGACGTCGCAGTCTGCTGGTCTACCACAGTCTTCCTAGGTAAAAAATAAAAGATGAACGACGGATGACGAACTAGAACAATAACACATACATTGTGATGAGCGAAAGAAGGGAGCGACGAGGGTTGGGAAGCCTAAATAAGGGTATAAGTATGTTATTCGATATCTGATATTAATGTTCATGCTCACAATTAACTTATGTAACTTATGTAACCGAACACCCCGGGCCTATCACCGATTATGTAACTCATACTTCAAACTTGAATTTTGCTACTTACCTCTCTCCGAATTGCATAGTTCCTAAAACTTGCATTGACAAGATCATGCACATGATTTGCACTATGTCTGTCAAGTGACTCTGAAAACAATGGCTGCTGTAATATATTCAGCTAAGCGTTGGCTTCTAGTGCAGGCGCAGACCGTGACAGCAGGTATAGGCTCTGGACAACTTCGGATCCGATTAGCATGCATGTGCGATACCGGACACATTACAGCCATTTGTAGAACGCTAGGCCAGTCGCAAAAAAACGCAACAGCGGAGTCTGAAATTAAGAGCCTAATTCGTCGTGTTCGACTCGGGGGCGCGTTAACTAACAATGATACTGACGCCCATTGTACGCCCATTTTACGTACCTTTTCTTAGCATATCATATACCGAGTTTCAACCAGCGCCGCACTGGAGTTGAAGCTTTAAAGACCTTTACAGTGGTTACCGTCGGTGATTATCATGGGCGTCAATGGAACGGTCTCTTTCATTTCACCTAGGTCCGACCACTGATACTGCCATGGGTGCATGATCATACAGTCATCATATCAATCCACCTCATTTTCTTCCTGAAAAAATAACTATGAGCCTTCGTGCGCGCTTGGTCTGTAAGCACTATCGTACATACATGAATCCGCCGTCTCTGGGAAAACCCCGCGGAGGAAGATCTGCCTGACTCGAGAATCTACCTAAAGTCTTAATTTCGTTAAGTTTGGTTCAGCTAGTATATTGCTGTAAGACGTTATCTTCAGGTTGAAAATGATGTGCAACCTACGACTTTAATCAACTTCTCCGAGGAGAGTGGCCGATTTTAGTTTCATGTAGGAGATAAATATTAATATTCGATCAGCAATGATAAAGTGAGGGTTTTATTCTGGTCATGGGTTACGCAACTATAATCGGCGCGATATAAGCTTGGAAAGGTCCGCCTCCTTCCAAAAATGGCTAATTTAGACTTGCAGAAAACACCTGCGCTTTGTCAAAGATTAGTTCGGTTACTGGAAGCGGTGAACCAAGCGCCACAAGGCTTACTTTTTTTTCCCCCAAAATTCAAAGCGGCGTGACGATAATTGTGAGTTGCGGTTTGTCTGGGCCACTTACGACAGTGGAATCTTGGAATGACGTATGCACTTCCCCCTGTATCAAGATAGGGAGAGAAGAGATTGATACCAAATCGTAGCCAGCACATTCGCTTGTTCCCGGTCCTAACTTTAGTCTTTCTGCTTTTTACCAATGGAAGTCGCTTCCGAAACGGTGAGCCATTGGGGAAAAATGAGGAGCTAATCCAAAAGCTATAATAATTCGAGTTAGGAGGAGGATTTGAACGGAACTTCAAACTGAGCGCATACAAGGCATGAGTCAAACGAACCAAACAATGACATTGCAGCGGAAATTCCATGAACCATAAGATGCTATGCATCAAAGTTTAGCCAATATTCAGGGCAAAAGGAAAAGTCTGGCATACCTGCGAGCTGCTGACCAGCTAGCATATCTGAGGAACCCCGTCTGTCAAAATTGCCTATGAATAGTTTGATCGAGCCTGTTCGTCGGCATTCTCCCACCAAACCCTGACATGCGGAGATTCCTGAATTCGAGAATCATGACGCATATCACACCACGTATCGGAAAGTAGTCGATCAGAGCGATGAGGTGAAAACTAAAGCTAGAAAGGTGGCAAATGATGTGACATTCTATTAGGGAACCTTCTTCATCCATTAATGATGTCAGTCGGAAGCATGATGACTGAAGTTCAACGTGCCGCAACTCCACCCGTCAAACAGAGCGGAAAGAAGAAACTCGCTAGCAATTGATGCACATATTCACGAGCAACTAAGTGCCAATGCCTGTCGAAGAGAAATAAAAAAAGATAGCAAGGGTGTCGCAGAACATTGTCCACATACATTTATTAGAGGGTTATTCTGCTGGGTGAATTCTGCCCTGGATGTCCAGCGGGAGAAGTGATTAGTTGCTTTAATGCTATATTTAGTCCCTCGCAAACTGTCTTAGCGGTGTTCTGAATCTTCCCTTCTAGTCTGTTCCAACGAATTACATCGATGGTCCGCCATACCTATAGAAAATAAATCGTTGCTTTTGATAAAGCTGACTCGCCTGGTTGTTCCCGAGCCAAGATGTCGGGAAAAAGATAGCGAACACTGCAAGGGAAGCATGCGGAGGTGACACTTCAGTATCAGGCTGCAGATGCTCCACCGTTATTGATCGCGAGGAAGTAACGCACTGGGGTGTTTGTCAACGTTGACCGTATGAAATTTGAACGCCAAGTGGAGACGAGGCGTAGCTTTAACACTCCAAAATCGTCAAGATTATTCCAACTGAAGACAGTGAATTACCAGGGAGTGAGGATAATATGATGTCGAGAGTCGAGAGTTACACGGTGTAACAGTCAGGAATCCGAGTGGCGACTCATGGCATTCTCGTGAGAGAAGTGCAGGCTGTGTGTGCCCTGCAAGGCTTCGCAGATCTGAGTTGTTGCTCCGAGTGGCACTGGTAGGGCCAACAAGACACAAACCAGGAGGCCACCTGAAGGTCAGGCAGAAAACCATCCACCCCTTTCATTTCCCTGCAATCGGTGTGAGAAGAGGCGAGAAGGCGGGAGGTATATTCATTGACATTGCTAAGCATATGCTGCGCGTTGAACTAGTGAGAAACAAGAATAAACCGTTGGCACGTTACCGCTTAGTAGGATACACCCTACACCTGAACCTTTCTTGCAGTCTTCTCAACGTTGAGGACTGAGAGCGCACTGCACTATTGCACATCTAGCTCCGCGCTAAATGACTAGTCTTGATTCATCGAAGTTACTGGATGAAGCATTGATTATGGTGAGTTTGCCACTTGTCAGTTGCGATGGCGTGATCATTGCTCACACCACTCCCAAGGAGTCTCCCGTATTTTTATCGGTATGTATAGAAAATTCCAATTATCCTCGTCTAGTTCAGGGTTGAAGCTTGCTTTGGTTTAGTTCTTGACGCCAACAACGATATCTCCTTATCATTCCACCACTCATGGTCCGTCCGACAAGGTCCCCACCATCTATGTATCTGTAAAACAGCGAAAGTCGGAACTTGCGGCCCTCGATGGCCACATTGACCTTCTCAGCCATACTTTGGTTAAACTACAAGTAATCCAGGCCGGACTAAAGGAGAAACGTGCTCTTTTGCAAGACTCGTTATCAATCCACGAAGCATCCGCACCCCCACCGTGCGGTCGTCTACCACTGGAGCTTCTCGGAGAGATATTCCTTTGGTGTCTTCCCCATACAAATTATGTCACACCTTCATCAAATGATTGCCCATTGATTTTCACAAGGGTTTGTCGTCAATGGCGAGCAGTTGCCCTGTCTACTCCTCGGTTATGGGCGTCCTTGAACGTATCCCTGTTTAATGCAGCAGAGATGTCTAGTGGGGATGGGTACAAGTGCTGGCTGGAGAAGGCCAAGAGTGTACCGCTATCTATTCGCGTGGTGCATGACGGGAACGCGGAGCCTCTTTTCAACGCCATACAATGGTTGCGACCTTTCTTGAGCCAATGTTCCGACCTCTGGTGGCATGGACCTCCCGTGCAAGGCCTATTGGACAACTCCGTTCAATCTCTGTCGCATCTTCAGGTCACCTCACATGGCGGAAAATTCCATGTCTCCATACCCAGCACAACTCCACAACTTCGTTCTGCGGTCTTGCGATCCATCACCCACGACCTACAGTCTTTGCAGTACATTGAAATGCCCTGGCACCAACTTTTGGACCTGAAGATACAATTCGCACTAGTTAGCAGTGCTGCTTTTTTGCAGGTCATCGAGCTCTGCACGCAAGTGCAACGGGTCAACGTGTCCTGCATATGTGCGAATGTGTCGCCGCAGACTGACCTGCAGTCGTTCCCGCCGACCGATGTAGTGAACCACAGTATCCGTCGACTTGAGGTCAAGGTTCTTCGCGCTGGCTTGGGTAGCCTTTTTGCGGCACTAACGTTGCCGGTGTTGGAGGAGCTGGTCATCTGCTTCTGCTTTCCGGAGAGAGATCCATGGCCACACGAACAATTCGCGTCTTTCATCACTCGTTCTAAATGCCCACTCAAGCGGCTCACCGTACACCGTAACAAAGGTGCAGAGTCACACCTTGCAGAATACCTGAAGATGTTACCGGGCTTGAAGACGTTGGGATCATAGGTGACCAGTGTACTAGTAATGATGGATCGTACCAAGTTTGTCAAGCTCCTGTGACATCGAGCCCCACTCATGCTTTATCTCTTCGTATTCCAGGACATGTTACCATATTCGAATAATACCACAGTCGGCTAATTTTTCTTTTCTTTTCTGTAGTATTAAGGATCAACTGGACTGTATTATACCTCTTTGGGTCCAAACGACCCTATGGATCACTCCTCATTATTTTGAACATGGAAGAACATCGCAGCAGCAGCGCGTGGCTTATGTATTGTTGTCGATGCATTCACGAAATCGCATCAAGAACCGATCAATAAATGAGTCCCACTAGAATCTAAATAATCATGTGCGTAAGTTGCAAATTCATCGATGTTCCACGATGTTCGCGATACCAGCCCATTGTCTCGTACGTACAAGGGGGAATCCCGACATCGTCCCACCATGTGCGGGGGCCTGCGGGGACATCGGACCAAGTATACTGTATACCCCCACAAACCGCCCATCAATGTCCCATAATATGAAATTGTAACTGACTAAAGGGTATAGTTCTGCTCTATGTAGCATCGTGCGAGAGTGCGTTTCAGGGGAAATGTGAACTTATATGAGTCCCGTTGCATAATTTAGCCGAGCTTTAAACAATTTCATCACCGCGGACCGTATTTTTGTCATATTTCGCAAATTGAGACTTGGAAAGTTGTCGACGTCCATCCACGATCCGATATTTTAATAGCGGAGTTTTGACTGGTTAACTCAACTTATCGATCGGCGGACGGACCAAGCAATGGGCTTTAATGTGCCAAAGCTTAAAGATACATTAGGCACTACAGTATAAGAGCACGCACGGTCGTAGATTTGAATGCAATTTTCCAATAATCTTTCGCGGGAACAGTAACTCTGTCGGGTACCATGGTGAGCGTTGAGAGCATAAAGGCGTGGGTGAGGTAGCGGAAGCACTTGGTTCTAACGACTCCCGTTCACGTGTTATACTGTTGAGATTCGCAAAGCAAATCGGAGAAAATAAGGCAAGGCAACGGTAGGCAACGGTCCACTCAGGGACTGAGAAAGAACTAGCTACGGAAGAAACAGCCGCTTGCTGACTGACCGTCTGTCGTCCTCCGCTCGATCAGAAGGCCATATCCCCACGCAGCAACAGTGACTGGTATATCAGCAAATGATTTAGCGGCGATGAAGCGCTATCCGATTTCATGATTCCTAACGCGGCTTCCGATAACGATAGTTGTCTCCTCCGGGTCCAACAACAATCTGGGAGAGCCCAAGGCTATGGCGGTACATCTCGTGGTCCTGAGGACCCCGGGAAGATGACTGAATTTGTTTGAGCAAAGTGCGTGTTCGTGGAGCCTACCATTGATCCAAACCCCGGTAACTTGGTGGTTGTCTTTTCGGATGATCGTCGTTGTCTTAGTATGGGAGACTCCCCTGCAGACCCGACCATGTCGAGGCGCTGAGTGTGGAGGATCGGATGTGTTTTACTGGATTCAGTACATGGTGCTGTTTTTTGGAGATCATCTAACCAGTAAAGCACCCTTCATGGACTGAGGGACAGAGTTTGATCCTCATCCGTGGTATCCAACAGAAGTGGGTGCTGGTAGGCTCCGGGCCCACGAAAGAGGGTCCTCGTTCTTTCCCCTATGTACTCCGCACCCCTGTCCGTGCACCCTTCGACCCTGGGTCCCATCGCACGTCCCTTCTCTTCTATTGTAAGGAAAAACCCTCGACGGACACGTACGCGCGTGTATGATGAGTAGTCCGGATCTTCCTTTGCTATGGTATCACCAGGTACAACACGGTTCTGTTACGAGGCTGTAGTTCATCATTTAACAATGAAAACGTTGGATAGTATCAGATAGCACGCCTTAGAACTTATGACTATTCGCCGCAAGTCATGCAGCAAGTTACCAACCAATATCAGTCTATACCATGCCTACCTTGCCCCTGGTGATGTGGATATACGTCTCTACCAGGAACATACAGATAACCGGGCACAGTGAAAAAATACAACTTTTATTGCACTTTCCATTCATGAATTCGAGGGGCCTCCAAAATCACCAAGTGGGTATTAAGAAATCCTTGTATATGCAAAACACCATGCCTATTACGAAGTGCCGTTTTTTTGCAAACGCAGTACTAGAAACCCAATGAAATATGCAGATATGTAGGAAGAAATTGGAACCAGCCAAAATATAGTGTCGTAAAATAGTGTTGTCATAATCTTTCACATCCTTTTCGAAGGTAACATGACAAAGGGTGTCTCCTCGAGCTGGAAGACACACAACCCTCACTCGTGAGAGGATGGTATGACGCACTCCTTTAACGGTTAGGCGTCTGTGCGACTAAAAGAGTAAAACCCTGGCAACGTGACAGGATCACGGCGCCAAAGTGTAGTCTTATAGTAGTGGCGGACAATGAAACCATCAGCTTGCTATCGACGGGCAACGTAGCGCCAGTAAGCACAATTTGGTGGCTGGGAAAAACGTGAGATTGCTGCGAAGAGAGAACGATGGGATATCATTAACAGACCTGCGTAAATTGGGTCGAGTCATCTAGACGGGAAAACATATGAGAACCCGTGCCGAGACACAAAGGACAGTAGTAACTTACGGGCTCTAATACATTCGAATACATCCACTCCACGACCTTTAGGATCCCAAATGCCGCACTGGGAGTACAAGGTCCAGTGGACATTTGCCTCCCATATTCTTGTGGCGTTGCCGATATATGGTGTTGTGCCAGGCATATTGCTGGTAGAACGAGAACTTTGGGAGGGTTGAATTGTGGCTAGTGGGGAAATCACAGAGGGTGGGGGAAACAAGGAAGGGAGGGTCGTAGGATATGTGCACGGAAGCTCAATGATCGGGTCGTCAAAGGGTTAAGGAGAGGTCCAAGACGACATTTATAGGCGGGACAGAGAAGAAAGGCAAGATTGTGACGACCAAAACCAGTGACATCAATGCACTTAAAAAGGAAGTTACGTTATTGTGACAACACAGTAGTTAATAAAGACATTTGTAACGAAATTTCTAAGTTCTATATTTGTACACCAATTGCCAGAATGGTGCAGTAATAATCGCCGATCGCTTCCCAACGTAGTATATGTCACCCGCGCCGGTGGTAGCCGACGTCATTCGGGGCATCAATTATACACCACCTTTTCATGGTGAGTGGACTCTCAAAAGAGATGAAGTATACATAGCATCAAAACCGAACTTGTAGCATGTAATTCTTTACTCATCACTCACTGCCAAGCATATCTCAAAAGTCTGCGCAATGATGAAGCGTTGGAAAAAATCACACGACCTATATGTGCAAGAAGCGGGCATGCATATATGAATGCCACCCGGCTACTCCAAAACGCGTTCGACTTTAAAGGGTTCTGGAACCTGGTGCGAACTTCACAAGCCTGCCAAAAATGCGGGTCAAGGTGACGACATATCATTCGAACCACAAGCACGGGCTGATGACTCAACATGTTCCATCATTTGCTCCCGGCAAGCTTCCCGTCATGCTATGTACTAAACCAATCTCACCTACTTCGGTGCATGATGTCCATAGCATTGGAAGCCGGACCATATCGTAAAGACTGCCCTTTGTGCATTTTCTCGTCTCGCATGCGGAGATAAGGTAATGTGATCTCATCATCTTTGATGAGATTGGTCAGCGACATTCCCTGAATAACTGGCAGTTTCGTAGTGTCCACCGAATAGGAGATCCCCAACCAAATCGCGAAGCAGAATGTTGATAACAAACAAACGGCACCGTCATTGGATGAAACGTAAGGTCATATGATTACATAGCGCCAAGGATTACTTTCGAGAAACTTTGGCTGTGAGAAAAGTGACGACAGCTAGGCAAACGGCACATAACCTACCGTTATCAAAACAACTCGTGCCGCATACGGTAAATAAGACTTCCCGGCGATCTGTTTTCGATTGCTTTGCATTGGGAAAATGGGGGACAAGTCGACACGTTTTTATAAGCGGACTTCTGAACCCCGCAGCATTCGTGGAAAAATAATAACAAGCTTGTTTTATAACCAGCAAATGCAAATCAAGTTAGTGAGGGCAATACTTAGTTTTGGTGAAACCTCGGCGGGGGAGGCATACGCGCTCAAACCCTCTTGGCTCTCGCGCTGTATCTGCAATCAAACCATGGAAGCAGTCACTGGACCGGCACAAAGCAAAGCAGGAAGAGGCTAACCCACAGTGCCCTGTGAACCTTTTCATGGAAGTTGTATTCGCCTGGCAAGTGGGGAAGGATCTGGCGTGAATGTGAGCCATAGTAACCAGGAACACGAGCCAATCATCTTTTCTGCTGTAACAGTTAATAGATGCCCTCGTAGGTGATTATCGTTTCAAGGGCAACGGCTTCTGTCAAGATGAGGGTGGAAGGGTGAGACATCTAATCCGCGAGAACGGCTTGGGCTACCGTACAAGGAGCGTGGGGCAAGTACTAGTGTATTACACTGCAAGATGTCACAAAAGCGCCGGTACAAAGTACCCTAGTTCCTGAACAATGCCATTCTATACTAGGGGTGTGAGTTAGGAAGTGCTCGTGACTGGCATGGCTGTAAATCGCCAAGAAGCGCTTGCCCACGATTGATTGCTGAACTGTGGAGTTCAACCTAACAGTGCAAGAGACGGTGGTGGCCCTGGTGGGACCGCTACTGGTTGGATCGATGACGCTACATCCCGCATCCCTGGTCCACGGGAGAATCAGCTAGAATCAGTTGGCGCTTGGCTTGAAGTTTGGCACTTTGCCCCGTTGCACGCCAAGAGATAAGGATATCGATCCGATGAAGTACATTAATCAAGTACCACGCTCTGTTAGCATCAGCGATGTGGAGCAACACACCCCGGCTCGAGGGTAATTGCGGAACTTGGACGGTGAATCTTGCAAGAAGAATTCGTTACGCGCCTGTACCAGGAAATCAGGCCACTGGACAATTCGTTATCCGCTTGAACCACACCTTACGCATTGTGTGTCATGAACGAGCAACTCAACGAATGTATTAAAAATATTAAAGACTTCTCGGAGTGGTTAAACGATCTATCATTACTACATGGTAGAGGTCAAAATAGTCTTCAACTGGTACACTTAACAGAATGTGAGCAGGATCTAAAGTTACATATCAGATCAATCTGCAATGTTCGAAAACTAGTACGTACTACTCGCGATCCACGCAAACCGAGCTACTAGTAGATTGCATAAGTAGTGGAGACAGAACTCGAAGCTTGAAGGACGTAGGCATGAAAAAGCTGAACTTAACTCTAAGTACCGTACGTCTAGTACAAGCGCGTGGGATTTTAGATACCGCTCGGAGCTCGGACTATTAGAAAAGTTCACCAACCCGGACCGTCATTAATTCATTGCTCGCTGCGTGACTGCGAAACTCCGAAACTCTGAAGGTAGCATCGGTGTAACTTGGGGATGCTGAGCCGACGCATGGTGAGTGATTGACTGTTATTGGCATCACGAACTGAGATTGCCTCGGAGATTTTGAGCTTGGGTGGCCTCATTCTAGCTGCTGGGGGTAGTTTTCTCTATGTGAAGAGGTCGCTCAATGATCGCAGAAGGCGACAACTTTTATTCACGGATGTAGACATTTAGAATGATCAATATATCAGTGCGTTTTGCGTTTTTTTCTTGCCGCAATGTCCTGTTCTTGATTCCCTTTCGCTACTAGCATCTACGTTTAGCGGTCTTTGCTCATTAGACGAACTTACTACAGCATAAGAATGCTCGTTCTGTGCATGCCATCTTACCTGATGCCACAAGAAAATAATTATCATCCTTCGAGCGGTTTGCTCAAGGAAGCCCTGTGATGCAATATCGTAATTTTCACTAAAATTAAGTGCGCTGTCAAGCTTCACTGCTCCACACATAGGCCCGATAATGAAGATGACGACACGCTGTTGTCCCGATGCCGCAATGGCAGTGATAGACGATTACAGTGTTGATCTGAGATTGCGACGAAGCTTTGACTGCTGGATTCGAAGATTTCGATTCTGCGTGATTTGCGCCGCCATACGTCCGAGTTTTCGGACAGTGTTAGGTGATATTAAATGTTATATCGCTAGAGTTTTGGTGCGCGGTGCAAGATCAGGACTCATCAGTCCAATTTCCTGGTCTTTCAAGTTATAACCGGCATCACACACACAAGCTGCCTTTAGTTCCAACAGCCCTACACCACGGAAATCGGGTACGCAAATATCATTGGTCACAATAATTCATTGGGATATTTCAGGACTTTGCTCCTCGGGACACAGTTTGTTGCACATGGCACTATAGTGTTATTTTCGTTCTTACTTCGAGTGCTGACTTACTTCAAGCGGAAACTCACGTACGTCAGAGCGTGGCGTGCTGCACTTCTTCCAGCTCTTTCATGCCAGTGGGATTTACCGCGTGGCGTGCCTCCGAGTTTGTCTCCGCAGCAGCAGAACAATAACCATGTTCAACTTACCCGTGATTCTTTTCGCGAGCCAATAGATCCCCGAGGGGAAACTATACCGGAAGCCCACAAGAGGCTGAAGTGGAATGACCTATAAGAAGCCATAAAGTTGCCAAGTGAGTTGCAAGAAGATGTTTTATCGGAGGGATGTCGCGAATGGGAGGCTGGGAAATTTGGTGAGTAATAATTTTTATAACATGCTTATATTTTATCTGTTTATGTGTGTATTTGGCGTTTTCAGCCAGAAAATAATCTAACGTTCAACGAGTTTACTTCGCCTGATGCCCAAATTCTACTTGGGGGCTGGCAATACTTTTAATTTAGTATTCTTAATATTTGCGTAGTACAGCCACTAAAATCACGTGACCAATTATTTCCATACCGCAACCCTGGTGTGCGAGCACTTCATGATAATCCCTGCTTGTCATTCTCAGAGCCCATGAAGGCGAACTACAAGGTGAGACTTTGACTGGTTAGCAGTAAGAGAAGTTCACATCTCCTTAGTTTTCCAACATCTGCGGAACAGTTTACCGGCAAGGGAACATTATTTTCACTCCAGATGGAAACACGCTGCTGAGTCCGGTCGGAAATCGAGTATCAGTGTTTGATTTGGTGAAGTAAATACACCACTTTGCATATCAGAAGCATCCAGAGATAACGTTCTTCCTAAGCAATAAATCCCGAACACTACCAGTCGAAAATCGCAAAAATATTGCTGCAATTGCCCTTAGCCCGGATGGGAATGTTTTAGTGTCTATTGATGAAGGTTCGTTAGGATAATTGCAAAAGCCTGCGGGTACTGACCATTTTCTGTAGATGGCAGAGCGTTACTCGTAAATTTCAAGAGAGGTGTGGTTTTGCACCATTTCAACTTCCAAAAACCCGTCAAGGACATACAATTTTCACATGATGGAAAGTGAGTTTTGTGTGTTTCCTGTGGTTCATATTTTTCATACTACAATTACGCCATAGATTTATAGCAGTGACCCATGATTCCCATGTACAAGTCTGGCGCACGCCAAACCACCTTGTCCGAGAGTTCGCACCCTTTGTACTTCACCGCACATACACGGGGCATCATGATGAAGTTTCTAGCATTCGATGGTCACCAGATTCAACGTGAGCGCACTAGGTATTAGAATTTATCACAATGCTCAGTATGATCAGTTGCTTTATAACAACATCGCGCGACATGACTGCTCGATTATTTACCCTCAATCCCTTGGAAGGCTTTCGACCAAAAACATTTGCTGGCCATAAGGACGCTGTCGTTGGAGCACACTTCTCTGCCAATGGCAAATTCGTGAGCCACGCTCATTTTTTACGTGACCTTTGACTCAGAGACTTCCAGATATACACTGTCAGTCGTGATGGCGCTGTCTTCACTTGGACGGCCAAAATAAATGAAGGAGATGAACCAGACGACGCTGATGCTTCACAGCTTGAGTCTGCAGATCTCGCAGGTTCAATTCCTCGGACAAGGTGGGGTGTGCGTGAACGCCACTATTTCGATCTACCCAACACGAAGGTCGTCTGCACTACCTTCCACCCATCTTCGAATCTCCTGGTTGTTGGTTTCTCAAGTGGAGTGTTTGGACTTTGGGAGCTCCCGACCTTCACAAATATTCACACTCTGAGCATCTCGCAGGAGAAGATATCATCTGTTGTGATATCTCCCTCGGGAGAGTGGCTCGCATTTGGCGCCCGCAGGCTTGGACAACTTCTCGTCTGGGAATGGCAATCAGAGTCCTACATCCTGAAGCAACAGGGACACTATTTCGATATGAATACCATTGCTTACGCTCCAGATGGGCAGACAATCGCTACTGGGGGTGATGATGGCAAGCTTAAGGTCTGGTCAGTACAAAATGGCTTCTGCTTCGTGACCTTTTCGGAACACACCGCACCTATTATGGACATCACGTTTGCGAAGCATGGTTCCGTCCTCTTCTCTGCATCCCTGGATGGTACAGTTCGTGCCTTCGACCTGGTTCGGTATCGCAATTTCCGGACTTTTACCTCCCCTTCGCCTGTTCAATTTTCTTGCATCGCAGTCGATCCTTCGGGAGAAGTTGTTGCCGCAGGCTCAACGGACACATTCGAAGTCTTTATGTGGTCAGTCCAGACCGGGAAACTTCTTGACATCCTCGCTGGCCATGAAGCACCCGTATCTGCGCTTGCCTTCTCGCCGACGGGTGCAAACCAACTAGCGAGTGGTTCCTGGGATCGCACTATTCGCATTTGGAGTATTTTCGGTAGATCACGCGCTGTGGAACCTCTTACCCTCTCTTCTGATGTTCTCTCGATTGCGTTCCGTCCGGATGGTGTGGAACTAGCGGCGTCGACGCTTGATGGCCAGATTACATTCTTTGATGTGCGATCCGGCAAGCAATCGAATGTCGTTGATGGCCGCAAAGATATTTCTGGAGGACGGAAAGCCGACGATCGAGTCGCGGCTGCCAACAGCTCTTCCACGAAGGCGTTCACGAGCCTTGCATATACTGCAGATGGTTCGTGTTTGCTTGCCGGTGGTAATAGCAAGTACGTCTGTCTATATGACGTGCGTGAAGGAGAAGGGGTGCTTGTGAAAAAGTTTCAGATTTCAGAAAACCTTTCGCTGGATGGCACCCAGGAGTTCCTAGACAGTCGCAAGGTTAATGATGCGGGCATTAACATCGACCTCATTGATGACCGCGGTGATGCCATCGATCTAGAAGATAGGATAGATACGAGTTTGCCGGGGGCAAGGAGAGGAGCGGGTGACATGTCTGTGCGGAAGTATCGCCAAGAAGCACGCACGAAATGTGTGCGCTTCTCACCAACAGGACGTGCTTGGGCAGCCGCAAGCACCGAAGGTCTCTTGATCTACTCCCTTGACGATACCGTCATGTTCGACCCTTTCGACCTAACGATAGATCTCACTCCACAAGCTGTGCTCGATATCCTCGCAGAGGGCGAGTACCTCAAGGCGCTTGTTCTTGCATTCCGCTTAAACGAAAAGCCCATCATCCAGCAAGTTTTCGAGCGCATTCCCCGCAGCGATATACGCCTTGTTGCGCGACAGATGCCTGAGGTTTATGTCTCTGCACTCCTTCGGTTCGTGTCGGAGCATCTCGAGAAGAGTCCTCATCTCGAATTCGACCTCATTTGGGTGCAAGCTGTGATCATGGCACACGGTCGCTTCCTGAGGGATCATAGCGGCGAACATGCACCTGTACTGCGTGCAGCACAAAAAGCATTGGGTGATGTAGAGGGGTCTATATCAAGGCTGTGCGTATTTACTTCTATGGGCGTTTGTATCTCATTGAACGTTGCTCAGATGTGACGAAAATACCTCAACTCTCCAGTACCTCATTGACCAGTCAAGAGTCAAGCATAAACTGGAAGATGCTATGTCGCTGAATGAATTGGAGGGTTAGTTGCTCTGGGAAAGGTGTGACTTCGGCGCAAAATTTGAGGCTTGTCGAGATCAATAATCTTAGTTCAAACAGAAATGTGGTACCAGAATACAATTTGTGTCAAGTAAAAGTAAGATAGACGGAAGTTAATGTCAGACTTTTATCAAACGAGAGATCAACATAAACGCATTCCCACATATCTTTCACTCCCGTGACATACTGACTACTTTTTCACAGAAACTTCTAGCGAAGGGAGCGATGCAATAAGTCACAATTTCCCCAAGGCAATCACATTACGCACTGTTGTCATTGATGTGCCTCCGGTCCACATCTCGGTAACCCCAATAATACGCAAGCCCTGTCCCAGCAAGGAGGGCTGCGGTTATGATATACTGCGGATGATGAGAGGTCTCGCATCTCGATTCTGAATCATTCGGCGTACAAATCTGTTCCGTGGGGGCTGATTATGCCAGTATCGCTGGGACATATCTCCCTGCTGGCGGAAATTAGAGGTTGGGTACATCTTAGAACTGTATCTTTGCTGAGATGGTAGTAGGTCTGAAAGAGACCTCGTGGCTAGGAGGCACTCTGGATGACTTGAGTGTGATGTCACTTAGTTGGTGATATTTACAGTTCTAGATCCTTGTGTATGGCGCGTCTTCTGATTATAGGAACTGATGAGCGCGGCAACATGTCGCTCTTTTTTTTCCTCAGACCACATGCAGATTTTGGTTGAATATTCTCCAGCGTATATCATATTAATACATCATCGACGTCAAAACTCGACTCCTTTCTACTTATTTTTTCTTTTCGTTATAACTGTCGACATAAGCAGGGGCCTTTGAATAAACCCTTCCATCACTGTTAGTGCGCTGCGGGGTAGGTTCCGGACCTGGACTTGGTTGTACATTGAGATCTGATGACCCCGACTTGGTTTGCGGTGCATGTGGAACAGCTTGATCAGCCCGTGGATTCGAGTCTGATCTAGACTGAATATGTGGAGCTTCAGGTTCGGCAGGAGAACCTTGGCGAAGTGTTGCAGGGTTGTTTGCACTATCAGCGGGATGCTGCGCTTGGAAAATTCGGTATTCCCCTGAAACATTTGTAAGGTCGATGGACATAGCGTCGAGGGAAGACCCACATGTAGGGAGAGCTCCGCCATGAGCAGGATCTTCTTTCCGAGCTTGATGTTTCTCCAACCATATCCATAAGGCTCCAAAGCCTACCCCGACCAATGCTATCCCGCCGATGAGTGTCTAATTTTTTTGAAAAGTTCAACACTGAAGCAGTGGATCATACGAGTACGTACCTGCATTCGTCCCCTGAAATTAGGTGGACGCGCTGTGTTTTCATTCATGACAGATTGACTAGAGACTGTATAAAACCAACTGCTGTTAGACAAACTGGCGGGCTGATTGAAGTTACAAAATGCGAGGATGTGAGCAACCCTATGACGTCAACCTGAATTCTTTAGCGTAGCCCCAGGGGTATTCTTATTCTCGATTGCGTACTACATTATATGATAATCGTAAATTTCTCCAATCATTCCCGACATGTTCCTGGGTCCGGTGAGTAGTTCACTCATGCGGAAAAACCCAGTGACTATTTCTGCTGCAAATTTTCGGAGCTAGTCATGCACCAATTGGCAAGTTCACTGGCAGTAATGGCACCATATGGGTACTTCGTCTGTACTACCATTATTAATATTGTTGTTAATACATATTTGGTTATTCGAGTACAACTTACCTAATCATGCAGTCCGGTATGTGACACTACGAGTACGCGACTGAGATACATTCCTTTAGTCCTCGTTCCGACGTTCCCGCGGTTCCTCGAACAACAATTATGAAAAGTCCGGTGCAGTGGCACGTTGAACTATGAGGAATTGACACAGTTGGAACGCCTCGTGGTAGCTGTCACAAATCTGAAGTTTGATGGGGAACGTTGACTTTGTCGATACGTGCCCGCGCGCGCCCACCGTCGGAAGTTTGAATCCGTCGTGATCGGAGGAGGTACAGGCTGCAGCTATCAGGGACTGGCTCCTTGGGAAGCATAGTCGCTCACGTTCCGCTAGTGCCGGTTGTTCCGCCAACAGCACTGACCGCCGAGTTAGTTCGCAGTGCTGCCCCGTTCTTCCCTTTCAACAAAAAACTTTGCATATTGCACAGCTATCCAGAAACTTTATCATGCCATTTCGCGAGGCCGTACCTTACAGAGACTGTTCCATACTTGCAATGGCTACACCACTTTCCACTCTGCCAGCCACTTTCTGGCCAGTTGTAATTGATGATCAGCAGTTGAAGGTAAGCTCAATACCAGACAGACTTTCATGATCCGATAATTCAACTGACCAATTATCATCATGGGCTCTGCGACCGACCAGTATTTTTCTAGTAAGCCATTCTTCAATTCGGCATTGGCACTCGCCGTTTACTGACATCAGTTGTTATGTCAAAGTGATTGGGCCGACTATCTTGGTAACGCATAATGGTGAAACGCAATCACAATTTTTAATCGCACGAGCCAGGCTTATGATTGGCTTTTAACTGCCGACTCCGAATTAACTCACGTGTGGTCTCGCCGCTGGGGTATAATCGAGTTCTTATATCTGTTCTCGCGGTACATGCCTTTCGTCGATACGCCGGTTATGTTGATCTACCGTGAGGTCCCAGCTTTTCATCCATATTTTTATCTGCAACACTTGTCAATGCAGACTTTTACTTGGTGGATCCGAGCATTGAAGCATGTCGCACTGCTCTAACAGCACAATGCAGTGAGTAGCTACAATATGACCTTGCTTCTACCGTGGTGTAACTTACTAAATTACTAATATTGCAGTAATGTATTGCATCGGAATGTCCATATCTGAGCGTAAGTATTAAAATTTTGTGAGATGATGTATTGAAGTTTGTCTTCCCTAAAACTAGAAATATTTATGATTCGGACATGGGCAGTTTGGGGAAAACCCAAAGTCGTCGGGCTCGTTCTCTTCATTGGGGCAACTATGGTATTCGTCGTACAACTCTACCTTACTTTCCTTTTTGCCAACTCGTTGATATGTGAGTCTGCGAGTTTGCAACGTCATCGGACATGCACCTTGAGTAACGTATTATAGACTTTCAGGGTTACAAGCTAGGGGGCTGTTTCGTTCTAATGTCTTCGAGCAAGGCCGGTCTCCTCTCAGTAGCCATATTTCTGTTCATCCAGTTCGGTATGTGCTGTATACCATATCTTCTCCATTCCCGGCTTCATATAATCCTAATAGCATACCTAATGTTGATGGTCTTGAAGATCTACCCCACAGGTAACACAGTCTAAATTCTCCACCCTTAACACCATATCTTACTATTGCTCCAGTTAGGGGTAAGAGGGGCGTCTCACTTTTGCCAATTGTCATTTTAAAAGACGGTACGGCTCCGATTCGCATGATCACTGGTGAGACATTAACGATAGCAGGTATTTTGTTCTATATCATGGTACTCGGTAAGCATTGTCTTCGTCATGACGAACGACGCCGAGTAACTGAATCGGACAGTTCCCATTGTCATCAATGTAATATTCCTATCTCAACCGGTGAGCAAGCAAGTCAAAATTACAGTGCTGTCACGCATATTCATCTAAGTACACTGCAGGGGACTATCTCAACTGTCTTGACAGTGTATGCTTTATTTTGTTCTACAAGTCAACAGTCTTCAATTCACGCTCTCTAACAGCCCTACTCGAATCTGTTACTCTATCTTCGCATCTCGCATCATACTCCACATACGGGGCATCGACCAAGAGGGGCTTAAAGATGCATTTACATCAACAGCCACGCAGAGTGTTATACTTACTGACGTTCTAAGCCAATTTGAGATGGAGGACTAGCCCAATGATTCGGATACATAGTGAGCGCCCAAGACCAAGCATAAAGATCGCGTACTAATTAGCCACCTGTAAGCAGTTATGACGCTGAGTAACAAGCGCTATGAGATTGATTTCAACGATTTCACGAGAGAAACCAGACAATTTAATTTGAGCCATAGGAGTCCACCGAATATGTTCTCTGGGACTGAATTCGAGTCATCATGGGTGTTGCACTAGGTGGGACTTGTGTCGTGTTGTGATGACCTGGGGATTCCGCGTTATCCGAGTCTTGCCTCGGAGTATGTATCGTTGATGCTAAAACACGCAGGAGGGTTATTCACATAAAACAAAGGTATTGAAGTGGTGGAGTTCACCTGCCGTCCATGCGACGAACGAATGCACTAGGTTTGCTCTGTTGCGATCTCATCGGGTGCAGAGCGCATTGTGTCTGGCTCAGGTGACCGGCACGATCTGAATGTGGGATATGGAACCCGGTGAGGCATTGGGTGCCCTATTCCTAGGGCACATTGACGTCGTTTTATATGTCGCAATCCCATTGGATGACAATCGTATTGTCTGGTTCAGGTGACCGCACAATCCGAGTGTGGGATACTATGGAGATTGGCGAGGCATAGGGCGCCCCATTCCTAGGGTACACTGGCGTTGTTTTTATTTTATCTGTCGCAATCTCATCAGATGAATGGTCCGATGGAAGTCGCATTGAGTCTGGTTCAGATGACCGCGCGTTCCGAGTGTGGGATACAGAGACAGGCCGCCGGGCATTCAAGTTGGGTGCTCCATTCCTATGTATGGCACACCGACATTGTTTTACTGTCGCAATCTCATCAGATGGAAAGCATATAGTGTCTGGCTCATTTGACAGGATGATTCGAATCTGCAATGCAGAGACTGGTGAGGCAGTTGGTGTCCCACTTTTTAAGGCACAATTCCATTGTTTTATTTGTTGCAAACTCGCCGGATTGGAAATTACATCGTGTCTGGTTCACATGACATTACACACATTCTGTCTGTGGGATGCGGGACTGGCGGGGCATTGGATGCCCCACTCCGAGGACATAGTTGTGCAGTTGCTTCTGTTTCAAGCTCGCCCCGATGTAGTATTGCCTGCATGCAAATAGTCTTGTGAGAAGGCCATTCCAATGATACGGAACTCGAACTTGCGCAACATATTTAGCTAATCGTGTATTCGAGATGACAACGTTTAGAATTACACGTCAGTAGTAACCAAGTCTACTTCCCAAATAGGACCGAACTAAACATCTACGGAAGATGATTCCTTCTCTGTGATATCATCCTTCGAATTCGTATCCTCGTCGATGCCCATCATCGTTTCCTCATATCTAGAAACATCTATCTCCTCAAATTTGCCCGCAGCGCCCAGAGGTGGAAACATCCTGCTCAATATGTAGTACACGATGCTTGACGTACCAAATCCTGTGAAGAAGTTCAAGTCAAATATGTGAGTTGCAGCTACCGGTACTGGTATTCCGACTGTTGAATTGTAAGCATCACAGGCGAAAAAACAAACCACTGGCAAAGAAACATACTGTCGCCGACAAAGCCAACCACGTTGATAGCGATGCCTGCAAAATATGCTGCGTATGCTCTTTAAATCCGGGTGAGCGATGAAGAACCAATAACAATCTTCCACCTACCTAGCATTGAAACCATAACTGTACCAATACCAACTCCCTTTGCGGGTGACGTAGAGGTCAGCGACGTTATAATGACCCTTGCGCACCAACCAGTACTCGGTGGCCTAGGGATTTGTTAAGTAAAAGAAAAGAGATAACCAAATCCCGATCCACTTGCCATAACTCCCGCGATCGCGCTCAGGAAAACCGAGTACGCAGACATATATGAAGTGAAGCGGTTGCTGCTTGACACCAGGTTCCAGGGACACATGACAAGTCCGACGATGGCACATATATACCCGCCTCGTCTGATATTCTATAATGCCAGTGAGTACTTCCTTACACAAGTGATGAAACGAGTGTTTTACGATGAAGCGTGGAAATAACGCCGTAAGATCACAACCCGCGCTGACTGAATTTGCAGAGATATTCGTTCTGAAAATGTTCCAAATATGAGTTACGCAGTAACCAGTGGTATGCCCATTCCATACCCCATCTGAGAGAAATTGGCATTAGGTCTTTTAGAAAGCCATTTATGGTGCCTACCTGAGCAATAATGAAAGAGGCGGCAATGAACACGACCTACAATAACCTTCTGCATCAGTATAACATAATATCCACGGCGGCTGTTCAAACTCACACCAAATCGAGCGGCGCCGGACGGGTCGTCGTCTAAGAACTTGCCTAGTAAGTCCACAGGTGACCAAATTGCTTCCCCGTAGATTGTCTGCGACGAGGAGCTGACAATCACACCAAGGAGACAAATGCCACCATAAGAGAAGGGGATAGACCAAGCTTGGGAAATGATCGGTGAAGAAGGAGACTTGGCCCGCGACCCAAAATCTGGTGCATTCCTGAAATCATGGTAAGATAAGTATGACACATGAAAAGCACGATTGGCGTACGTCGTCAGTGTTATCATGTTACTGATACATACACTAACACCAACGATCATGGACCAGGCCAGTTCGGAGCCATGGAGAGTTCCCGGCTGGTGGATAATGGGTCCAACGCCTTTTGCCTTGACAATACACCAAATCATAAAAATGAGACAGGCAACGGTCGTGACGACCGTTTTGAACGTGAAGAAATGGCGACTATTGCCAGTTCATCAATGATCTTTCCGAAATGAAGGCCATTGGACATACATTGTGTGCACGGGAGGCCATATAAGAGGCAAGGATATAATCCAAAATATGAGGAAGCACATGAAATCCCTCGTGTTAGTTCCAGATGACGCTGGCATCGAGTTGGCTTTGCAATGCGAAAATTTAAAACAGGAACAACACAAGTCATCGTTGAACTTACGGATATCGTTAACACTGGGCCAGATTGCGCGAAGCATCACCAAGACACATGTGCCGCCAATGCTTGATTGCACCCCGTACCAAATACTGCAATGAAATGAATGGAGTGCAGATCGAACGAGACATCACACCCACCATGCCATTGCCGCCCTGTTGAACACGCACCACAAACTTCCGAATATTCCGAAGCTGGCACGGTTCACAACAGGGAAGGTTATATGGAACATAGCCCCTGGTCGACCGGCAAGTATTATAAATGGAACCATCACACCATAACCAATCCAGATGACCAGCCAGGCTTGCCACCACGACATGCCGCCGACAATCATGCTGGAGGTTATCATCCACCTATCAGGAGTGTCAGTGTCTTCTTGTGATGTAGATATTTGGAAACTGACGTTGAGACATTGATCTACGAATGAACCTTCCATGAGCGTTCTACATTTATAATAATAATTTCAATACCAACCGACGTGCTCCCCCAGCTAGTCAAGAGTGTCAGCTGTATCACCAATACGAGAATTTCGTTCCTCACAAGGAGACATAACTCAAGGCAGTCCATGTCCTTTCCTTAACCGGAACTGGCAGTAGGTCATCACTCTGGAGAGCATTATACAGTAAAGTTAAAGTTCCAAACACCATCAGATCGGAAACTTACTGAAACAAATTGCAAGCCACCAGAAGAACTCTCTTCATGAGTATGGGGAACCTCGAGCGCTTTGACAACCTTCTTTGCAAAGCCCATGTCGTACAGACCTAGGCACTGAAGGAACAGTGGAAATGGTAAGCGCACCGTATTTAACCTCAATCCCTTATCTTCAACTGACTGTCAATCGAGTTAAGAAGTCTTCTGCAGAGAGTTAAATGCAGTTCTGCTGCCTGATCGCTAATAAAAGCTTGATAACAACTTGAAGCACAAAGACATAAAATTACACAGTTTGTGGCGTGCCTAGCGTCAAACGATAGGCAAGTAACAGCAGAGGTGGTTGAAATTTTACTATGTCACGCGCACGGCGTGAGTGTAGAAGGTGGGTTACTTCACGGCATCTCCCACAGATAAGATAGAGCGACATATTTTCTAGTGATGGCATGCCCGCGAGCATTATCCGGGTGATTTCCGCCAAGAGATATACGGGTGGAGGTTGGCACCCCCAATGTGTCACCTGGTTAGCTGGAAAATCAAACCACTCTTCCTCGGGAACTACACTTGCCTTAGACGACCTAATTGAATGAGGGCCGCGACAGCCAGGTGAATGATTCCTCGTTTTCTGGCAATCCATTTAAGTGGGGTTGAAACGGTTCGTAACTTCGTTTGCTGTGGAAACGCTTGAGATACTAGTATGTTCGAATCGTACATGGAACACCGTGGGAAAGGTGTTTGTAACAGAAGATTGCATTTCCCTTACCGCTCCCGCAAACCACTGGCAGTCGCCTTGTCCACATTCATTACCTTTGGTCTCTACAAGCTTGTTGGGGTCGGTCGTGACATCTGATTCGAACAGGTATCCAGGATCAGACGTCTCGGCTATGGGGAGTCCTTGACCGATGAACATAGTAGGGCGTATATTAGGTAATGCTTGTATGCACTTCAGAACCGAAGCTATACGGGAGATGATGCCTTCTCTATGTTCTTCTCCGTATCGTTGTCGCTGCTCGCCATCCTTTCTTCATATCCAGATACATCTATTTCCTCAAATTTATCCGCAGCGCCCGGAGGTGGAAAAATCCTGCTCAATATGTAGCAAGAAGGATGTTCGAATGTGAGTCACTGGCACCTACCGGTACTGAGTACTGATGCTCCGACCGTGGAAATGTGAGCTCCGAGTGCAAAACTTAAACGGAAAGGATCATACTATTTCCAGCAAATCCTGTTACACTAATGATGATGCCTGCTATATGTGCTGTGTTATGTTCTAGCATGAGCTACAGAAAATATACAGTAATCTCGCATGAACCTAGAATTAAAACTATGGATGTCCCAATACCAACTCCCTTTGCGAGTGATGTAGAGGTCAGCGACGTTATAATGCCCTTGCGCACAAAATAGTACTCAGCCTAGGGGCATGTCAAGTCAAAAGATAATCAAAAACTCCAGATCTCTCACCATGACTTCCGCGATCGAACTCATGAGTACGCAGACAGATAGGAAGTGGAGCTGTTGCTGTTGGAGACTAGGTTTCAGGGACATATGATCAGTCCGACGATGACACATATATATCCGCGTCTGATATTCTGTGGTACGAGTACTTCCTTCAAATGGGAATGCTTTACAATGAAGCTTAGAAATAGTGCCGTCAGATCACACCCAGCGGCAACTGAGTTAGCGGAGATATTCGCTTTGCAAGTATGGAGGGTACAAAGCATGAACTATGTCGGTGACTTCATACCCTATCTAAGAGATATCGGCATTAGGGTCTTTTGGGAACTCAATGTAGTGCCTACCTGAGCCACAATGAAAGAGGCAGCAATAAACCAGACCTGCGATAGCCTTCTCATCAGTTCCAGAAACCATACATTTATTTAAACTCACATCAAATCAAATAGCAGGGAAGGATGATCGTCTAAGAAACAGCAAGTCCAAATTGCTTCCCCGCAGAGTGTCTGTGACGATGAGATAACGATCACACCAAGGAGACAGATGGAACCGTAAGAAAAAGGGATTTACCACAGCTGGGAATAGATTGGTGCAGACGGATACTTGACCCGCGACCCAAAATCTGGGGAGTTCCTGGAACCATGGTGATATGTGACATTGAAAAGCACAGCGGACGCACGTCGTCAACGTTATGAGGTTACTGATGCCTATGTATGCCAGCTCCACTTATCATGTCCGGAGCCATGGAGAGTTCCGGGCTTGTTGATAATCGGTCAACCCCTTTTGCCTTGACGATGCACCAAATTATAAAAATGAGACATGCGATGGGCATGAGGATCGTTTTGAACGTGAAGAAATGGCGACTGTTGCGAGTTTATCATTAACCCTTACAGTATTCTGTCCGAAATGAAGGCCGTAGAACATACGTTGTGTGCACGGGGGGCCATATAAGGGGTAAGGATAAAATCCAGAATATGGTGGAGCACGTGAAACCCTTGTGTTAGTTCCAGATGACGCCGGCATTAAATTAATTTTGTGGTGCGAGATGTAAGATCACCAAAAACATACCTCATCATCGAACTCACGGATATCATTAACGCTTGGCCAGATTGCACGAAGGCGTCACCAACTTGCCAAGACACATGTGCCGCCGATACTCGTTTGCACTCCATACCAGATGCTGCAACGAAATGAATAGAGCGCAGCGAGAACGAGACATCATACCCACCATGCCGTTGCTGCCCTGTTGAATACGCACCACAAGCTTCCGAATATTCCGAAGCTGGCGCGGTTGACAAAGAGAATGTTATATGGAATACCACGCCCGATTGAGTTATTAGTACGATAAACGGGACAATCACACCATAACCAATCCAGATGCTCAGCCAGGCTTGTCACCATGACATGCCGAGGACAATCAAGCTGGAGGTTACCATCCACCTGTCAGGGAAATGATGTTACTTTGTGAACAGGGTGTGTGGCAACCAACGTTACATTTATCTATGGGTAGACTTTTCATAAGCGTTCTGTATAATTTCAATACCAACCGCGTTGCTGTCCCAGCAACGGGGACAATAGTGTTAGTCGAACAGTCAACATGAGAGTCGAATCTCCCTCCTCATAAAGCAACGTAACTGAACGCAGTCCACTCCTTCCCAGTATGGAGAACCTCGAGCGCTTTGACAACCTCTCTTGCAAAGTCCATAGCTTGCAAGTAGTACAGATCTCCAGTGATGTCCGCCAAAGAAGTTGCAATCATGGCATCAGCGAGGCCTTGTGGAAGATTCTGACTACTAGAGTCACGAGGTATGGCGGTAGTTGTTTCGGAGGCCCTTCATTGGGTTACCAGCCACTGCCTAAAGTCTTCCTCCAAAACTGACAGGCTGAATGAAGATGGCGTGTAATTGCTCGTCCCCAAGGAAGTCCATAGGCGCCAAATCCAGCCACGACGTTTCGCATCTCGGGCCGACAACAATCAATTGAATCTTCATCTTTTCGTAGTAATGTCGCACAAGTATTCTTCCGGGTCGAACCCACTGACTGCGGCATCCTGGAATCTGAGGAAGCTTACTATCATCAGTCTTTCATAGGGCCCTAGATCAAGAAGAGAGTCTCCCGTAGTCAGACCATTTAGCCTGAAGGAATATGATCGTTCCTAGAATCTGATTTGTGTATGGCTGGCTCTAGTATTAGTATAGGGTGTTTATAGAAATGATAAGTAGTATCATTTGCACCGTGAGGGTTCCAAAAGATTATCCTACAGTAATAGTAAATAACTGTATCCTGAACTTATGTAAGAGTACCTAATTTGGCGGGCACTGTTAGTTGACCCGGCAAGCTTGTTCGACGTTCAATGACCATCTCCCTTGAACGTCCAGAAGTTGATTCCTGCATCGGCCGCATTCCGGTCTTGGGCGCATTTTGAAGCTTGGGAATATGTCGGCCAGTTCAACCAATTTAAAACTTTCTACTAGTAGCACGAGCGAACGAGTCAGGACATGTTTGAGTCGTGCTTTGCAATCTCTCATTCACTCCGACCCATTGGCAGTCTGGGCTGTCTGATCCGGGTTTCGCATGTCCCCGGCCTGTCGGAGTCTGTTGCTGTTGCTCTCCGAGTCGTTCAACCACTCTCGCGCGTGGCACTGGTGTTCCACGGCAGAGCTCCCACAAACTGAGCCCATTGCTCCAACAGGCGTCCAGCATTGGCCAGACGTCTCAATTATCCTCAACCGATGGACATGGACATTTATTAGTGGAGTACACGCGGAGTAGGCAATAGGGTCTCTCCATTTACGAGCAGGACTGAACTAAATCTATACAGAAGATGGTTCCTTCTCTATATTATCGTCCTTTGAATTCGTATCCTCATAGTTACTCATCGTCCTTTCCTCATATCCGGACACATCTATTTCCTCAAATGTGTCTGCAGCGCCGGGAGGTGGAAAGATCCTATTCAATATATAGTACGCGATAGCCGATACGCCGAACCCTGTGAAGAAGGATAGCTCGAAAATGTGAGTTGCAGCTGCGGGTACCGGTGTTCCGGCTGTGGAATTGTGAGCTCCGCATATAAAACATTGTACCGAATGAACTTACTATCTCCAGCAAATCCCGTTACATTGATAATGATACCTGCTATATATGCCGCGTATGCTCTATAAATTAGGGTTAGCAGCAGAACACACACAGTAAATAATCTCGCATGTACCTAGGATTGAAACCATAATTGTACCAATACCAACTCCCCTTGCGGGTGACGTAAAGATCAGCGACGTTATAATGACCCTTGCGCACAAAATAATACTCGGTAGCCTAGGGACATGTAAGATCAAAGCATATTAAAAAAAACCTGGATCTCTCACCATAACTCCCGCGATTGAGCTCAGGAAAACCGAATACGCAGACATATAGGAAGTGAAGCGGCTGCTGCTAGACACCAAGTTCCAGGGACACATGACGAGCCCGACGACGGCACATATATACCCGCCTCGTCTGATATTCTGTGGTGCAAGTGAGCGAATACTTGAATGGATGCATTGGGTCAATGTTTTACAATGAAGCGTGGAAACAGCGCCGTCAAATCACATCCTGCGGCGACCGAGTTCGCAGAGATATTCGTTCTGCAGATATGGAGGGTATGAAGCATGAGGCACGTCAGTTAACTTAAGTTTATTTCATACCCTATCTAAGATAAATCATCAGTCATTCGGGTCCTTGGGGAGCTTTGTGTAGTGCCTACCTGAGCGACAATGAAAGAGGCAGCAATGAACCAGACCTGCAAGAGTCTTCTCATCAGTTTCAGAGACCATCGATTTTTTGGAACTTACACCAAATCGAACGGCAGGGGAAGGGTTATCATCTAAGAATCTTCCTAGTAAGTCCACAGGTGACCAAATTGCTTCCCCGTAGAGTATCTGCGACGAGGAGCTAACGATCACACCAAGGAGACAGATGGAACCGTAAGAGAAAGGGATTGACCAAAGCTGGGAATAGATTGGTGCAGATGGATACTTTGCCCGCGACCCAAAATCTGGTGAGTTCCTGGAACCGAGGTAAGATACGACCGTGAAAGGGTACTGCGGACGTACGTTGTCAACGTAATGAGATTACTGATGCATATGCCAGCTCCACTTATCATGTTCCAGGCGAGTCCGGAGCCATGGAGAGTTCCTGGTTCGTTGACAATCGGTCCAACCCCTTTTGCCTTGACGATGCACCAAATCATAAAAATGAGACATGCGATGGGCGTGAGGATCGTTTTGAACGTAAAGAAATGGCGACTGTTGTGAGTTTATCATTAATCCTTATAGTATTCCATCCGAAATGATGGCCGTCGAACATACATTGTGTGCACGGGAGGCCATATAAGGGGTAAGGATAAAATCCAGAATATGATGAAACACATAAAATCCCTTGTGTTAGTTCCAGATGACGCCGGCATTGAATTGGCTTCGTAGTGCGAGATGTAAGATCACCAAGAACATAACTCATCATCTAACTCACGGATATCATTGACGCTTGGCCAGATTGCACGAAGCATCACCAAGACACATGTGCCGCCGATACTCGTTTGCACCCCATACCAGATACTGCAACGAAATGAATAGAGCGCGGCGAGAACGAGACATCATACCCACCATGCCATTGCCGCCCTGTTGAATACGCACCACAAGCTTCCGAATATTCCGAAGCTGGCGCGGTTGACAACAGGGAATGTTATATGGAATACCGCGCCCGGTCGAGCCATTAGTATGATAAATGGGGTAATCACACTGTAACCAATCCAGATGCTCAGCCAGGCTTGCCACCATGACATGCCGAGGACAATCAAACCGGATGTTACCATCCACCTGTCAGGGAAATAGTGTAAGGTTAAGTTGTGACTCTTGTGAGCTAGATATCAAGACCCAACGTTTGAACGTTGATCTATAGGTAGATCTTTTAGAAGCGTTCTCTATATGTTGATAGTGTACTACTAACCGCCGTGCTGCCCCAGCTACCGGAGAAAAGTGTCAGTCGTACAGTCAATACAAGATTCAAATCTCCCTCCTCACAAAGCGACATAACTAAATGCAGTCCATGTCCTTTGCTCAAGCGGAACTGGCAACAGGTCATCACTCTGAGGAGCCATAAGGTAAGCTTAAAAGTATCCAAACCGGAACCCGAACTCGCCGAAATAAATTGCAGGCGACCGGAAGAGCTCTCTTCCTGAGTATGGGGAACCTCGAGCACTTTGCCAATCTTTCTTGCAAAGTCCATGGCTCGCAAATCGTACCGGCCCAGTGTGCAAAGGGAAAGCAGTGGGAATGTCTGGCGCACCCACATTTATGTAACACGTTCTGCTTATCTCCAATGGAGCATCAAGCCGACCGCTTTGAAGAAATCATTCTCGAATCGATAATGGCAGTTATATTCGTGGCCATCTGTGCGCAGATTGCTAATAAAAGCATTGATAACATAGGTCCGATATTATAATATGACGAGCCTAGCCCAGCTGGCATCGGGTGATAGGCAAACAGGACCAAGAGGGGTAGGACACTTACACGCACGACGTGAGTGTAGAAGGCGGATAGCGTCACGGCATCTCCCTCTTGAACCCGTGATAGAAACAGATGACTCCAAGATTCTCGAGGTGATGTCCGCCCTGAGATAGTGCGGCGGTAGCATCGCAGAGAGTCCCAGAGGCCTTTCATCGGATCACCTGCCCAATTGGTACTGCTGGCAGTAAATATTTTCCTCTGACTGAATGAAAACGACAAAAACAGCAAGTACGATCCGTCTCCTGTCTATTGGGAAACCCCCGCTAAGCACACGTTGTACATGTCACGATGTTCCATCCAACCACGAAGTTTCGCCTTGGTCCAGATAGACCAAAAGAAGGAAATCACCCCAGTAGTGTAAAGAGTGAGGGTTTCATACAGCAACTTTGCCTAATTCAACTTGAGGACACCACGACGGACGTGGTTCCGGTTAACTTGAACCGGCTGAGCATATTGCAAATATGCTTTCACTAACTTGATCAAACGCAGTACCAATCACTTAGTGGACAACACCAGCTCAGTGCGACAGACTTTGGGGAAGGAATCGCATGTTATTATCACCGGCAGTACCAACGTTGTCCAGCACAAGAACACAGCGCCAGACAGTCAGAACCACACAAACAACCATTCCAACCCCCACCCCCACCTCCACCTCCACCAACATCCAACACCAACACCAACACCTGCATCAAAACACCACCCACACCATTCACCATCAGCACAAGACTCGACTCCCGCGCGGAGCACGTACGTAGGGGTCAGTTGAGAAACTATGAGCGTAGTGTAACCTAATATGATATATATAATCGAACACGCGAAAAAGCAAACGCGACAAAAGAAAATCGGACGAAGCGCAAGATATGACCGATGCCAGAGAGTAATGAGATGGCGATGGGGAAACATGAACTCCCTGGATACGAGATATCGAGACGATAGCTGACGATGATGGATGCGAATGATGATCGAGCGGTGTTGGCCTCCTCTCCCCTCCCCCTTCTCCCCTCCTATGTGTTTCGCAAGAGAAACGAGTTCATCGCGCGGGAGCGCCGTTGCGGTACGCTGCTTGGTTGGCATAACCTCCCCGCCCTTGCGAAGGTGCAGGTGCAGCGCCGTTTTGACGACCATTGCTCGGGGCTTGCTGAGATGGACCTTGCTGTTGTCGCTGCTGCTGCTGCTGTTGAGGTTGTTGTGGCTGAGACTGTGACTTCTGTGGAGCGGGTTCTTCAGCAGCCGCGGGTGCAACATAAAGGCCCTTGTCAATAGTCTGGGGAATCGGCTGGATCTCCGTTCCTAGCTCCTGCTCGATGCGATATAGGTTGAAACGGTCCTCATAAGTGACCAAGTTAATAGCTAGACCGAGGTGCCCGAACCGGCCAGAACGACCGATGCGGTGCAGGTATGTTTCGGAATTCTTCGGGAAGTCAAAGTTGATCACAACGTTGACTGCTTGAATATCAATTCCACGGGTCAACAGGTCTGAGCATACGAGGTTTCGGCAGACTCCATTGCGGAAGTCGTGAAACACGCGATTACGATGCGACTGGAGCATCTTTGCATGCGAGTAGAAACAGGAATAGCCAAGGTCGGTGACCTTCTTGGCGAGTAGCTCAACGCGGTTGGTAGAGTTACAGAAGATGATGGATTGGTTGATTTGCAACTGGAGATGAGATGGTCAACACGAAAAGGTGATGGTGGTGTACGGGAACCTACTTTAGAGAAGAGTGTGTTCAGGCAGTGGACTTTCTGTCGTTCCTCGACATAAGCGTAGTATTGGGTGACACCACGCAAGGTGAGCTCCTCCATAAGATTTATCTCGTAGGGGTTCCTCATGCGTTTGTCCTACAGAAAAATAAACGTCAGCACTGATGACAAGAGTAATGCTCGTGGTAAGCCAACCTTAAAGTCCTTCACAATCATGGGGAAGGTTGCGCTGAAAAGCATGACCTGACGGTCCGTAGGAAGGAAAGAGAGTAATTGCTCCATGACAGGAGTAAATTCGGGCGACAAGAGCTTATCTGCCTCATCCATGACAAACACAGGACACTCGCTGAGATCTGCGACTTTCTTGCCAGCCAGATCGAGGATACGACCTGGAGTTCCAACGAGTACATGAACCGTCTCTTGCAAGCGCATAATATCGTCCTTGAGGGTGGTTCCACCTGTGGTCACCATGACCTGAATACCCATATGCTTTCCCAGTTTTTTACAAACCTGGGACGTCTGGAGAGCAAGTTCACGAGTAGGAACAAGGAGGAGGGCTTGAATCTTGTTCTTGCCGACATCAATCTGCTGTAGGGAGGGTATAACGAAAGCGGCAGTTTTGCCGGTCCCGTTTTTGGCACGAGCAAGGATGTCACGTTTGGTGAGTGCGACGGGGATGGCTTCTTCTTGTATAGGTGAGGGTCTTTCGTAACCTTCTTCAAAAATGCCCATGAGGAGTTCACGACGGAGGAACATATCCTCGAATTCTGTGCCTTTGGTCTTTGTGACATCTTCTGTCTGAGGACGCAAGTCTTTTGGTGGTAGACGAAGACCTGTCCTCCAGGAGGGGTCATTGGGAGTTGCGGATGAGCTATGAAAAGGAATTTGCATTAGAAGAAGATAAGTTAAAAAGAAAGAGAAGGGAATTACGAGGTAGATGTGGACGTGGATGGTCTGGCTGATTGAGACATGGGTACAAATTGTTGTTGATGGGTTCTGAGGATAGATGTTGGGAGAGGTTGAGCCGCTATTGGACGATGTAAAAAGGCAAGGCGAGTTTGATCAGCCACGCGTCTACACTGAGGGCTGAGTATTTGTGGATCGGTGAAGTCCTTTATATTTCTTGGTTGAACTGGTCCTGGTCGCGCCAAAAGAAAAAGAAAAAAAGATTTGACGAGGCTGACGACGACGAGGTTGTGTCGAGCTGGGACTGATGTTGTTGAGTTTCAAGTTGGTCAAAGGCCGCAACTTGCTTTCTTCTACCAAAGCTGTTTCATTCAAGGTTTTTCTCACGGTCCATCTGATAATACATTAGCGCGGTAACTTTGCCTGCCCGACACTTCCTTGAGCCTTTGTGATGCTAAGAGAATGAAATCATTATCTGACATTGTTAAAGCCCTTCTTCTACGGGTTGAGTGCAGGCAACTGGATGCTCCCACCTCATCGTTCGAAATAAACTTACAAGGTCACTGCTTCACTGAACTAACTCACTGTCATGTGTCCGAACCTGACACGGTCGATAAATACCGTAATCGTAGCCCCACTCGCATTGTCATTTCAGCTCCTACACACATGTCCTCGGCACCAGCAGCCAGAAATGACTTTATTAGCCCCATCTTTCCTCAAATGCAGCTGTCTGACAAGTCTAATCCGCTAACCAGACCGCATTCCACTTTGCCAAGCGGCCATACGCCTGCAGAACATGCGGTAAGAAGGTTTTCCGTCAAAGGCAATGCCATCGGTGGGTGTATTCGCGTGAAGTGTGCTGATCTTGGCATTGAGTAAATCCACAGTCACTGGAGGGTGTGGCAACCTTGGAATCGAGGCAGCGCGTGCCCTCCTAGAGCATGGCGCATCAGGCGTGTCGCTCCTTGACATAAATCCAGCGCAAGCACAAAATGTTGTTGATACGCTACGTCATTATTTCCCATCGGCAAAGATCATCACAAAGAAAGTGGACGTTCGCGACGAGCAGATCGTTCAGGAAGCCATCGCTGAAACCGCAGACGAGCTCGGGAGTATTGACATGCTCCTGTGTTTTGCAGGTGTAGTCGCTTGTAACCACGCCCTTGACGTCAGTTTTGATCAGTGGAAGCGCACGCTTGACATCAACACCACAGGAAGCTGGCTGTGTGCCCAAGCGGCAGCAAAGTAAATTCATCCCGATTTTACGTCAAAACTTACCTCTTGAACTGACGATCCGAAAGGCAGATGGTCAAACAAGGAACAGGGGGTAGCATCATCTTCACGGCGTCCATCTCCGCGCACAGCGTCAATTTCCCACAGCCACAAGTCGCGTACAACGTGTCCAAGGGTGCGCTCCTGCAGCTGAAGAGCTCTCTCGCTGCTGAATGGGCTCGGTATGGCATCCGGGTCAACAGCATTAGCCCTGGGTATATGGATACAGTGTTGAATGAAGGCCCAGAACTTGAAGAAGCTAGGAATATATGGTACTCGAGAAACCCCATGGGACGTATGGGTGATGCGAGCGAACTGACCGGCGTCGTGGTACTCCTGTGTAGTCGTGCAGGGAGATACATCAATGGGGCTGATATTCTTGTGGATGGTATGGCCCACACCCACTCCCCGAATGTGAATACTTATAAATATCGTTCAGGCGGTGGATCTGTTTTCTGATTGACTGTGTGTATTGGCGGGATATATCAATGTTCGGACTTAAGATAATGAAGCCTATCTAGACGTACTAAGGATGGAGTTAAAGGAGCCTAGAAATGTGATGGTTGCCAGTGCATAGCATAGTCGGCGGAACTTATAAGTAGGCCAGAAAGAATGACAGTTTAAACCACCGACCAGAATGGCTGCTGTCCTAGTGTGCATTGTGCATTAGATGATATCTTGCGACTGGGATCACCACGGATAGTGGAGTCTGACCAAGAGTGCAAATTGTAGAATTAGCTGGATGAAATAACAGTATCCAAGCAAATATTGAAACACATTCCCGTCCATCCGAATTCGAAATGGAACATAGAACATGGGAAGAGCAAGCTTTCATATAGGCCACGTGGCACCTATATTTCACCAGCGCCACTGCTTGGAATGGAACAAAGCTCGTCGTAGCTCGAGCTCGAGCCTCGCAACGGTGACGAAGGGCGATAGGTCTCGAAGGTTGATTTCTCGGAGATACCGAGGGCGCAGCAGCCAGGCATGAGATCTTTAGAAGCGATGATCTGTGACGGCATGTTGGTAATAAAAAAAAATGATGTTGTTATTTTGTTCAGGTTCAGGATGACCTGCGGATGGAATTGCAAATAGGATTCACGGAGGGGATCACCATTTGCATGATGGCCTCCACTGACGGTGAATTCAGACAAGTTTGCCAGCGTTGTGAGCCTTACATGTATGGACGTCCGGTGACTTTGGTATCCTCGGTTGGACGTGTCATTTCGTGATTGATTAAATATCACAAGGTCTACGCGTGCTCATCTTGGAAAGTTTTTGAATTCCTGTCTATTCCCGTCTCTTTGCCCCGTCAGGACGTGAGAGGACGTCAGGCCCTAAGGGGTGCCATCAGGGTTTTTGGTGTCCTTTACCTTCACCACATCATAAGTATACCCTAGAAATCACGGTGAGTTACTAGCACGGCTCAATACTCCGAATTACATCTCATTCCTACTCACTCCGGCGCAACGCGCAGATTACCTCTGACGGCGACCTTGCCAATATCCACTCATTTCAGCAACAGTCCTTACAATATACCCCAGTGATTTGGTACTAGACTATGTTTACACCTCTTCCTTCACCTCTCCACTCGAGAAAGTTACAAACTTCACCCTTGAACCTGGAAGTCACTGACTTTTCCTGCACACACACTATGCCGACTGCTCCCCCCACACGTTCATTTCAATCAAGGTGGAAACTTAGGTTCACTCTTCGATGGACGATCATCTTGGTACCAATCATTCTTATTGCAATCGCAGTCACTACACCCTTTATCGCTCACCCAGTTGTGTTTGACCTTTTTTCGCCAAACTTGACCCCAGGGTGGAAATCATGGTCAGAAAGCTTGACTGATTGGTCAGTGCACGAGAGACACAAACTTGCCAAGTTAACTCTGCGGCCTACGGTACTATCTGATACAAATTCCTTACCTTTCATCAAGAGGAGTACCCCTTCGGCCACCCCCGCCCCTACGGTGCCTGCAAATCCAACTCTACCAACTCCTTTTCCACAGCCCTATGACACAACTTTGTCATTAAATTTCTCGACCATATCTTGCTACAATTTCTTCCTCAACATGACACAAACGGATTCCTTACGATCTTGCCGTCCTTTCTCACTCTTGCTCACTCATTCTCAAGCATTCATAAAGGTGTGCGTGTTTCTCCCAGATGACGTTCCTCATTATTCAATATCATCACCGTATGCAATCAGGCCCAAGACGATATTGATGCAATGAACACGGATATCTGGGGGACGTGCAATACTAACGTCTCCCAGGATCAGTGTCAACTAAACTTGGCGTGGTTTGCATCGTCACTACGTTCTTCATGCGCTTCTGATTTGAGCGACCAAAACACTATGGCAGTTAACGCATTAATAGGTACGGTACGATATTAGGTGGATGTTGGTTCCTGACAACGAAGCAATCCTATGCAGGTCTGCAAGCATTCGACCTGATGCGGGAAGGAGCGTGCTCCGTGGATCCCGTAGCAGATGCATACTGTTTTGTCGAAGCAGTAGGGAACGCCGATCCATCCAGCTATTATTTCTATCAGCTGCCGCTCGGACTGCCACTACCCAAAATTACGAACGGGGCATGCAACTCTTGCACTAAGAGTCTCATGTCAATGTACGCGGCCGCTTTGAACAGCGCAAACGCTACCAGCTTGTCGGGGTTACAAGCTACTTATGGGGACGCGGCCAATGACCTGAACACTGAGTGTGGATCGACTTACGCGCAAACTACGACTGTGGCCACAGCCTCTTCACGAGCGCTACCCACGGTCAGGTTGACGAGTATGGGAGGGGCCTGGGCTGTGATGCTTGGCGTGGGAGTGCTATGGACTTTGATATGGTAGGATGATTTAGTACCTGGGAATTTCTGTTGGGTTATCGTGTTTGGGATATCTATTTCATTAGGTTGTGGATCTACTCACCGGCGCATATATGACAGACCAGCGGTCAAATTTACTTTGGACATGCTTTTTCTACACTGACGGCGTCACCTATGTATTTGACGGTTCACTCCCATACCTATCATTGTGTCGATCTTTGTGCATTTTAGTGTTATTGTTATTCGGTAATATAGTGGTTCTGGCAATCTAGTTTCTAATTACTGACACGAATAAGCGCTTTGCTATTGTAGTGTAGGCGCTAAAGCAATCTCGGTAGGTAGTTCAGTTTTTGCTATCACCTTGATGCATCATGCATCTGTCATAGGCTCGACACTGGTCGACCTCTCGTGATATGATCCGTATCTTTGACAACGAATTGTTTGGCTGTTTTCCAAATGCGGGTTCGCCTTCGTGTCAGAAGAATGCAAATACCTTTCATCATCTCCACAAACCACACCGACGTCAAGCTGGTCTTACGTCCTTCTCCTCAGCATCCTACCTGGAACACTCATACATCCACTAAATATTGAAATTGGAGTTACCGCGCAGCCTCGGACGAATCTTCCTGTGAATCACATGTGCACTGCCTCATTCCATACTCCTCGCCGTTCTATCCCTTTTGATCAACCCCCATGTTTCACTCTCGCCTGCGGGTACGCGTTGGACCGTCGATGGACCAGCTCGTCTGTATCACGGACAAGGTGAACACCGGACAGGCGCACACTATATCGTCAGAACACTTCGAAGGCAAGGTTGCTATCAACATCAAGGGGTTCACTAATCCCTCGGGCGAAGTGCTTTCGGCGGACTATTTTGACAGAGAGGACAGAAAAGGGATAACGTGGAGTATTCAGGTCCAGGGTGTGTATAAGAATCTATTGTTGAACGTCTTGCCTGATGGTAGCTTTGTTTTCTCCCAGGCCGGTTCCTGCAACCGAATACAGCAGATGATATTATGTTTGGGAATACATTTGACAAGCGGTTGAAGCTGCCTTGGGGTGCCGGTGTAGCATTCAAGTTTATGAAGTGAGTTTTATTCTATTTCTACTTCCTGCCCAGATCCAATAAGATCATATCTTCCAGATACCTCGATCCTGCATTGGAGCATGACTTGATGTCGGATACAAAGCCTTGGGCACTTTCGCCGTTGATCGCAACGATGCCATATTTTATGCATGAGAGGATAGATGATATTCGAGCTTCGCCTTTACTGGAAGACGAGCGGTCAAAGTCTATCGACCACTCTTTTCCTCCTTCGCGATCAATAGGGGAGGATACCTCGCAGTTGCAGTTTGCCGTCGCATCCTCAAATTCCCGTGACTCCACAGATTCGTCATTATCATCGTCTGCATCGTCACTAGCCTCCTCATCTAGTCTCTCGAGTTCATCGACGAAGCCTGGCTCGTTGAGGGCCTCGATGAATTATTCACTCAAAAAGCCTCTTGAGAAAGCCCGCATAAAGAAGAAAAAATCTACTCATTCACTGAATGTATGGACTGCAAACGATCGTAGGTCGTACTTTAGCATCCCTCAGCATCGGAAAGAAATCGTATTTGGACCTGAGGCATGTCATGTGATACAGCCTCTCTTGATAGTTGCATACTGAACGACGACTCGCCTAGGATCTACTCACAACAGATTTCTGTTATGGGTATCTCCAGTTCAACCCCACACTTGCATTGAGGCTGCCAGGTGGTTATTCGTTTGACCTGATGAAGTATTGGGATAGACATCCTGTGAGGTTTGTTTGCTGCAAGCGGAGAAAGCCAGAAGACGTGGACCGCGGCGACGGGCAGCCGACAGGTGACATATTTTGGATCATCTCGATCGAGACTGCGGATGACCGTGATATACATCAGGCAGCACAAGATATTGGACATGATATATAGACAGATACTACTTACAAGTTATTCTAATTTGCTGTGACTTTGTGTATGTACTAGAATAATTATTATAGGGGCTACTTTCCTCATTTGGTGCATTTACATCATGTGGCCGTGCCACTTCGCCAGCTGAACATACCACAAGTCTAAAGGCGGCAGCAGGGTGCAGGTGCAACTTTTGAACCACGTATATTGTTACAACCAAGATTATGATCCAGATATGTCGTGCAGAAGATGGCGAATCATACCAGGTAAGAGTATTTGTTGTCCCCGACTCACTATATTCACATCAAAACAACAGGTCAATGCTAATTTACGAGACATTGAGAGGTTCGGGTTATAACGCTGGCCCAACATTGCACCGCGCTAACAGTGACTTTACAGGCGAGGAAGCCTCGAAATTTTTCTGCACCAGGAGACGGGTGTTGATCAGGACGCTATTTTAGCATACCTTTCGGATGGGACGCGCTTGCGTACAGATAATGTTCGCGAGCTAGTAGGCACCCACGACCAGGCAAGCTCTCTTCTCACTATCAAGTGGTGGAAGTACTTGATTGCCTATGAGAACAGACTATTTATGTTTTCAACAAGTACTATCTGGACTTCGACTTGCACGATGTGCTCCACGAGTTAAGAGTTAACCCACCATTACAACCTCCAATTGAAGGTGCGTGCACTAGAGCCATGTTTTCATACTTTTGGCGTTAACCAAGCATACTAGAATCGCTCTCTGCAACACCTCCATACCGTCCCTCACAACTTGCAGCATCTTACCTCCGCACGGCACGTACCCACCTCGAGCACATCGTCCATACAGTCTCCACGCTCCACCGTCAACACCAAGCAGCCCGAATAGCATTCAGCAGCCTCGAACTCAACGTTCTCGCCATATCTGACGTCTTCGATGGTATCGCTGTGACGGCACGTAAGGACCTCGAGCGTCAGGCAGCCCTCCTCACAGGTCTAGACGCAGACCTAGAAATCATAAGCCGCGTCAGGATACACATTGAGTTTATGTCGCCCGCTGTGAGGAATGCAATTGAGAATGGGGAGAGGCCGAGGACTCTCGGGGATTATGTGTCGAATGTGAAAATGAAGCAGGTCGCTGAAGCGTGTGCGAGGACGCATGGTACGTACATGAAGAGTCGTCGGTGGTGACTCCCCCTGCTTATGCTTGTGTTGTGTTATTCACACAGAGGATCTACGAACACAGTTTCAAGACGCGGAGAAGTCAGCGGCCAGACTGACGAGTGGAACTGATGCTGTACGCACGATAGTCGTGAACACTCAGTCAGTTGTTCCTCTATGCGAGCTAGTATGATTATCTCATTCGTGTGTAGAATTCTGGAGGGAGCAGACGCATCATCCCGCCGGGCGCAGGAGATTGTGGAAAGGGTATCGGATATCGCAGCAGCTCTTGAGAGTCCTGCTGTGGACCCAGATAACCTTCTTCGTGGTATGTCCGCTTCATGTAAGCCAACATCAAGGTAACCATGTTTCAGAACTTAAATATCTTGATGCTGGAATGCGGAACGAAGTGCAGGATATTACCGATGCCAAGGTTTGTCATCAAAAGTCGGTGGAAATACTCTTACTGATGGGTACAGAACGCATATACCGAGCAATGTATTGGTGTCCTTCGACAAATCAGCGCTTTGAACATCGATATCGTGCAGTTACCAACGACGCTTTCCAACCTGCAAACAAAATTCAGGGCTAAGAACAGCTTCTCGCACATACAGAGGCTCCACAATATGCTTTACGCATATGGCGCCACTGTCGTTGAGATCGTGCGACGGAAGGAGTTTGGTCAGTCGACGCAGTATTGCGTGACCCCATACCTGATCTCTTCGATACAGCTCACTTTTTCTATCAGCGCGCGCAAAGTATTTTGGAAGTAATGGCAAAGGTGTCGTAAGTGAATGACATCATCATCCTTGCGGATTTACAGTTCCTGACGAAGCTATTAGAGCAAGTGAGCGGAAGCGTCGGCAAGTGTACAGAGGAGAAGTCCACGGCCAATTGCCCTTCGATACCAAGGGCATGGATGATGCTGTACCAGCGATTGACTTCTCTCCTTCTGGTAATAAAGAGCCGTCGTATTCGTTGAATAGGGAAGACGTCAACGGTATTATTCTATGCATTAGCACACGGACTAAACTCATAGAAGATTTGTAGTGCTACTTCAAGTCCTTACTGACCTTGAGTCATACGCGCGGTCAAGTTCAAACCCTGCTGCAATGAGCTCAGTGCAGGAAGCGAGAACTGCGATGGAGAAGCTTATAACCAAGATGGACAATCTGGAGGCTGGATTTGACCGTATTGCCGAGCGTTCTTGTGAGTAAAACAAATAGCCAAGTGTGTCCCTAGCTAACTTGATACAAGTGCTCTCATCATCACGACTGTCTTTGTCACGCAGAAGGTGTAAGTCGATATCCTTCAACTTCTTTGATTTGGGCGCCCATACACAGTGACAGTAACAGAAGAGGACGAACAAGCATTTCAGGAACTGACTGAGCAACTGCGCGAAACGCAAGACGCCAAAGCCCACCAGGAAAAACTGATACAGCAGGAACGAATAACCTTGCAGGCTGAAATACATCGACTCCATAGTGACCTTCAAGGTGTTGAACTCACGTCGCACTCAGAGCGGGAACGTGCGGACGTATTGGAGCGCGAACTTCACCAATCCAAAGCGCAAATTGAAAGCGAAGTTGCAGTCCGACGCATACTGGAGCGCCGTAACTTGGAGCTGTCCGAAGATCTTGAAAAAGAGCGACAAGCGCGTGTTCTGGCACTTGCTGATGCGACAGAACAGACACGTGCGGTCGAATTGATGAGGCAGGAGCTGGCACAGGTCCGTTCACAAGCAGAAGAGATGAAATTACTGGAAGCTAGGAACGCGTCAAAAGTTGCTCAGCTCGTCGAGGAGCAAGCAACCACTCTACGGAATTTGGAAGAAGCACGTGCTAGAGGGGAGGATCTGGAGACTCAGATTCAGACCGCTCGCACAGAATGCGAGGACGTGACTAAAGCACTGAAGGAGACCAACAATGACAAAGATAGATTGCTTCGGTTGCAGGCTAGCGAGCACGATCGCATCATGCGGGATCACATTGCCGAAGCTGATGGCGACCGAGCTGTTCTTGAGCACCAGTTCTCGGAGCTCAGAGCTCGGCTTGAAGATACTGAACGGCAACTGAAGGAGGCACGTTCGCAAACGGAGTTAACCAACGCAGATGCTATGGGTCTGCGTGAGGAGCTTCAACGTGTCGAGCATGAGCTTCGGGAGGCAAGGCACGTAGAGAGGATTCTACGAGATGACTTGACAGCCGGACGAGCCTCCCAATCTGATTACGAGCATCGATTGGAAAACAGCGGCCGCCTGGTGGCTCAAATGCTCGATGTAGCGATTGCTTTCCGAAACTCTCATTGCAAGGCACTCTCTCTTGTGCACAATGTCAGCACTCACCCCAGTTCGTCGAAGCAAACGCAGTCCCTAATCGAATCTGCATTTACGCCTGCACAACGGCATGCACAAGCCGACGAACCCTCCCCAATCGATCCATCAGATCCTCTGGGTGCTCTGGAATCACTACGTTCCTTCGATCATGATCATTTCTTGGAAGCAGTAGCCAAAACAGGTTCCATCATTCGGAAATGGCAGAAGCAATGCAAGGAATATCGAGAGCGCGCAAAGGGCAAGATTTCTTTTCGGAATTTCGCCAAAGGTGATTTGGCACTCTTCCTTCCGACTCGCAATTCGATCTCGAAGCCTTGGGCGGCGTTTAATGGTACGTAACTACGTTACTGCGAGACTGAAATTTGGTTGACATCAGCTTCTCTCCCTAAATGGTTCCCGACGTCTAGTTTCGTTCCCGCATTACTTCCTTTTGGCTACCGGCCATCTCGCAGAGCAACTGAAGACGAGAGAATGGATAGTGGCGCGGATAACATCCATCACAGAGCGTGTTGTCGATAGCAAGGTGCGTGCGGCGGGGGTGCATTAGGGTTATTTATACTCAACGCCCGATTAGGACCCCTCAAGCAATCCATATGGCTTAGGAGATGGTGTAAAGTACTACATGTTAGAAGTGGAGGACTGGACTCAAGCAGGTCAGATGAACAAGCGGAGACCTGCTCCTAGAAAAGTTTCAGCATTATCGGATCCTGAGACGGAACGCAATACAACTTCAGATCCGCCCGAGTCTCCTCCTTGCAAACCTCCAGCGCCTCCTCAATCTGAATTCGAGAATATTTTTAATGACACCCAGGCTCCCACGTCATCGTCCTTCCCTACCAGGACAAGAGCAAACTCCACGCCAGTTGCTGGTCCTTCTTCGTTATCTCGGCTGCTTGCTCAAGCCCCACCTGAGCAATTAGACACTGTTGCATCATCGCGAGATACTTCTCCCCCTGCTACTTCTCCGCCCCCACCGCCTGCCCCTACTTCACCATCGACGCAGCACGTTGATTTGAATGCACAACAGCCCGGATCACTACCTCACGCGCCGCATGTATCATCTCCGCTGCGCCCAGGGTCGCGTGGATCGCGCGCTTCTTCGTCCTCTAGGTTCTCCGTGGCGCGGCTCCCGCGACTTGCATCTGTCACTACCTCGCAGCCCATCGTGAAAGCAGTGCCTACTACCGCCACAGCGGAACATAGTTTATCCTCTTCTCCACGCGAATTTTTAGCCACCGGAGCATCGATATCATCACAAGATTCGTTGTTTGAAGGGAAGAGTGTCATTCACCAAAGGCTCCGGACGACATCTCACCATGTTCCGCGGCCATCTCCATTGGCAGGTGATAATTTGCCTAGCACACCCACATCAACAACTAGCACGCTCGCCAATTATTTTGGAGTGCCATTCGGGAGGAGAAAGAAGGTCGAAATGCCTGTCCCCGTCGTTGAGAATGGCGATCAATCCGGGGCAAGCGAGGTGTCAGCAAGAGATATGCTGAGGCGGTTTTGAGTCATAAATAGCTCTAGTTGGATGTATAATGGAGATTTGTTGACCACGCTGTCTCGTTGCCGTCTGACCCGGGCCTGTAGTCCTAATTCGTAACCCAGCGGCACTTGTGAAATTGATTGACATTGGACACATCTTCAAGTTGTACTTGTTCCCCAGGATCTCCATGTAGCTTAGGTGCGCAAACCAAACGTGTTTCATTCTATCAATAGTTCGACGATCATTGGACTGCAGACGCCCCTGTCCAGGTGATAGCGGAGTTTGTTCTTTATGATGGCGAATGCACGGTATGAGATTCTTCAGAATCTGACTGGCTGCTGTACTGGCAGTATCATACCTAGTAAGTGTCACTATTCGCTACCTGACCTAAGGTTACATTTTGGGAACCGGACCCAACAAAATAATCGGTGGGTGTTATTACTCGTCATATGGCGAAACCGATGTAGGGTAACTTTGGCTCGTGAGCCTGCTTTTGTTGCACTACAAGGTCTGCTCCTCACTCCATGATTGGGAGGAAATAATTAATCGTGACGGCCACAAGTAGCTGTGATATTGATGTATCACATACTTGTACTGTAGCGACCCCTGGAGCGGGAGGGGAGGGACCTGCGCAATGGGGTCCGGGATGCCCAACTGAGTGATTGGTCCCCTTCGGGAAATCACGGCGAAAACAATTAACTTACATAAGGCCGACACATGGCGAATCCATTGTGGTTCGTGATCCTAGCTTACATAAGGCCGACGCATGGCGAATCCATCATGGTTCGTAATCCTAGTGAGTCGTGCATCTACATTACCTAGTGATTTGTGTATCACATTTATGCTAGCAGTGTTAGGTGAGTATATCATTATCACAGTATCGCCTGTGACGGCATAAGTTACCTCTTTCATGTACGCGGGTCTTGTAACTTAGCTCACCATTTTTAGTGCTGTTGTCGAGGCGAAGTCACTCCAAGGTAACTTCGGTTCGCTTCGAAAACGCGTAACTTCGGCTGACTTCGTTGCATCAAAGTCGGACGAAGTGCACTTCGACGCACTTCGAGGTATCATTCGAAGTAACCAGCTACACCTGCATTATCTCATGGTCATGAATATGGCACTCCCTGTCTATTTATTTCTGCTGCGTTTCATTGCACTGTGATGTTCAATGCAGACTTCAGGCTTCTGCAAACGATCCGGAACATTTGCTGTAAGCCGTGGATTGAATTGCAGACCCTAACACATCAATTCATGCCTGCAACAGTACTGTATAAGTTCAGGCTGCCCGTTAGAGTGTGAAGGTACCCTCTTTACCATCCCAACTCATACTCATGGCGCACCATTGAACAGTGAATTTCATTCGCAGTAGTCAATATCAGGTTCCAGTACACTTAGCTCCAAGGCCAGGTGGACTACAGTCTGCCAGCGAGCTATCCACCTCAAATTTCACCACTGCTGCCCAATGGCTCTTTCGAGACTCTGCGAAACTTCACACCAGTATCAAACTCGAATGACGCATTGGCGCTATAAAGTCATGGGGATGGATGTCGGATGTAGTGTGTATTGTCTTTGTTTTTTTGTTCAGAATCGCTGACATGTGGATTGCAGATGGCATCTTACTGCGTATCGATTCGTACTTGCAAATGAGGATGAGGACGTGAAGGACTTAGTAGATTGTAGGCCATAGGCCTCTAGACTTTATCAATCGATTATGTAATCTAGAAATTTGATTGGTTGGGCCACCTTGGTTGAACAGGGGTTGCTTATAACCAACTTCGCGAAGTCGAATGAAGTAATTTCGACTCGTTACAACGAAGTACGTGGAATTTTTACTTCACCTCGCGACAGCACTAACCATTTTACCATCTTGATGCTGGATTACGTTTAGGCGCACAACAAATTAAACAGTACGACATCAACCATATCTGGGCAGCCAGCTCGTACAGTGCGCATATAATGTATTCGCCTTATTACGACCCTGTGATCCTTCTCTTTTTCTCTTTCTCCATCACTCATAATTATGGGCCCCCCTGCTGCTTCAATCGGCAACCAGGATGCTTCATTCGCACATCTCGTTGATCCGCGGCGAAAGTGGTACAACAACAAGCGGTAAACAGAATCCATCTGGATTTACTTAGTAACTTGTACACTAATGTAAATTGATAGAATTATCACTCTCAACGCTTGGATTGTACTCCTGTGCGTTCCTTTCCGCCTTATGTCGACCTTCTACTGAATTTTTTCTTCTTCAGTCTCATCACCGCCTCAACGAGTGGTTACGATGGCAGTATGATGAATGGACTGCAATCTCTTACTCAGTGGGAGAGCGCCTTTAATAATCCTTCTGGCCCCAAACTTGGTCTCTTGAATGCCATTCAGGTGCCCATGGTTCTCTGATGGTTTTGTACACTATTGAACGTGCGCAGAACGTCGGTGCCCTAGCTGGCTATCCATTTGCTCCATACATGTCGGACGGCATCGGACGACGTAAAACCATCTTCTTTGGTGCAATAATCATGTGCATCGCCACTGCTGTGCAGACCGCCTCTCAGTCCGTTGGCATGTTCATTGGTGCTCGATTCCTTATCGGTTTTGGTTTTACTTTCGCCGGTCAGTATGGGCCGCGTTGTGCACCAGTCAATCAATTGACACGTTATCTTTAGCTAATGCCTCCCCCATGTTGGTCACCGAAATTTCATACCCAACATACCGCGCTCCTCTGACCTCCTTATATAACTCCCTTTGGTACTCTGGTTCAATCATGTAAGTCGAACTACGTGAGTAGAAAGTTCAATGGGTCTTAGTGAGTATTATTAGTGCCGCCTGGACAACCTATGGCTCTTTCAGAATCAACAACACGTGGGCGTGGCGTCTACCTTCTCTTTTCCAGGCCGTTCCGGCTGTCCTCCAAGTCGCTCTTGTCCTATTCGCGCCAGAGTCGCCTCGCTGGTTGATAAAGAAGGGCCGTGAGGCTGAGGCTCTTAGGACGCTTGCATACTATCATGCCGATGGTAACGAGTGAGTTCGCACTATTTTGACCAGATTTTTTGACTTGAGGGACTTCACGCAGACAAGATCCTTTGGTTTTGTTCGAATTCCAGGAGATCAAAGCTGCCATTGAGTATGACCGTATTAGTGAGTTTCGTTCTACTTCCTCTAGTGATGCTTTTACGTATAGCTTCTAGCCACCGCAAGTGTCGGTTGGAAGACACTCATTGCTACTCCCGGTAACAGGAAGCGCATGCGCATTATTGTCGCTCTTGCATTCTTCTCCCAATGGTCCGGAAACGGTCTTGGTTCGTACTACCTCAGCAAGATCTTGGACCAGATCGGTATCACTGGCTCAAGTACTCAGCTATTGATCAACGGTATCATGCAAATATGGAACTTGGCATGGGCTGTCTCCGCCGCTTTCATGGTCAACAGACTCGGCTTTCGCTTCCTTTTCTTGGTTTCAGCTTTTACGATGACGCTGTTCTACATAGCACAAGCTATCTGTTTCGCCGAATACGCCAAGCATGGCAACCCAGCTTCTGGTCAAGCTGTCATTGCATTTATCTTCCTCTTTTTCGCCGCATACAGCATTGCTTTCAGTCCTCTCGTCGTCTCCTACACCGTTGAAATTCTACCTTACCACATCCGTGCCAAAGGCTTCAACATCTTCAACTTCGTCATCTCTCTTGCGCTCGTTTTTAACCAGTATGTGAACCCAATTGCACTCGATGCCCTGTCGTGGAAGTACTACGTAAGTTTTAAACAAGGACTTGCTCTGTTCTGCTTTCTTCTTCTTATGGGCCATGTTTAGATCGTATACATCTGCTGGCTCGCCTTCGAGTTCGTCTTCCTTTGGTTCTTCCTCGTCGAGACCAAAAACCGATCTCTTGAAGAAACCGCCGCCCTCTTCGATGGTGAGGAAGCCCTGAAACAGATCGCACAAATGGCAGAGGTTGCACATGAAGTGTGCGACCAGAATCCGGAGAAGCATCCGCACGATGACGAGAAAGCTTAACCTTCCTTGTGACATCCATATTCACGTATATTTCACTGATGCTTGGGGGCTGTTTTCGCGCGTTTTGCGACTCACATTACGACCATATAGGCAGATCTAGTGCTGCGATACCTTTCTACGCGCACATACTTATGTACAATGTAAGAAGTGCCACTTGGCTATTGCTGAACACGCCCAGGTCAGCGACAGCGCTACGACGCTCTGTCTCGAGCCACTCTCTCATACGATCTCGCCTTTCTTCCTTTCATGTCTCTTTGTATGATACCTCTCACTGTCACTCCTTTATTTCACTTCCTTTTCTCTGCACTGCTTCTCCTTTTATGCTTTCACATTCCCCTTCACTAATTAGCGCCACTCGTTTCGTCGCAGTCACCCAAAGGCATCAGTGCATTGTCTTGGGTATAAATTCTCCATGTATACTCTAGATACTTAATCAATATAGATCCCCATTTCCTGTCTTCACTCAGCTTGACAAGCTCACTCTTCTCAGCCAATACAGTCAGCCACCGTTTTCCGTCTTTCCTCAACACTTATCTCGCGCAATCGTCTCTTTCCCCTTTGAATTCGCATCGGTCTCGCTACGCACTGCATAGTTGACTTGCAATAATAATATGTATATCCTTCTTGAACGAATCTAAACGCCTGTCCTCATCGCTGAGAATGACGATCAATCCGGGGCAACCGAGGTGTCAGCAAGAGATATGCTGAGACGGTTTTAGGTCATAAATAGATGTGTGTGGGGATTTGTCGACCACGCTGTCTCACTGCCGTCGGACCCGGGGCTAGTCTTAATTCGTAACCCGGCGGCACTTGTGAAATTGACTGACATTGGACACATCTTGTACTTGTTCCCCAGGATCTCAACGTAGCTTAGGTGCGCAAACTAAACGTGATTCGTTCTATCAATAGTTCGACGGTCATTGGACTGCAGACCCCCTGTTCAGGTGGTAGCGGAGTTTTTGTTCCCCATGATGGAGAATGCATGGTATGAGATTCTGACTGGCTGCCACAGTGTCATACAGTAGCAAGTGTTACTATTGGCTACCTGACCTAAGGCTACATTTTGGCAATCGGACCCAACAAAATAATCGGTGGGTGCCATATCTCATCATATACGGACCCATTCTCTGAAGTTACCAATAGTCTCTACTTATGACGTGGAAGGACGCGACTGGGCAGCAGCAGAGACAAGGTCTGCTTTTCACTCCAAGCGGAGTAAGGTGATTGTGAGGAAATAATGATCGTGACGGCATAAGTTACCTCTTTCATGTACGCGGGTCTTGTTGTCAACTTAATCCACCATTTTACCGTCTTGATGCTGGACTACATTTAGGCACACCAACAGTAGGACAGCGGGGTACCTCAGGGGAATCTATCGTCACCTGCTCAACCATATCCGGCCAGCCAGCTCGTACAGTGCGCATATAATGTATTCGCCTTGTTACGACCCTGTGATCCTTCTCTTTTTCTCTTTCTCCATTTCTCAAAATTATGGGTCCTCCCGTTGTTTCGATCAGCAACCAAGATGCTTCATTCGGGCATCTCATCGATCCGCGGCGAAAGTGGTACAACAACAAGCGGTAAACAGAATCCATCTGAATTTACTTACTTGTACACTAATGTAAATTAATAGAATTATTGCTCTCAACGCCTGGATTGTACTCCTGTGCATTCCTTTCCACCTTATGTCGACCTTCTACTGAACATTTTTTTTCTTCAGTCTCATCACCTCCTCAACGAATGGTTACGATGGCAGTATGATGAATGGACTGCAATCTCTTACTCAGTGGGAGAGCGCCTTTAATAATCCTTCTAGCGGGAAACTTGGTCTCTTGAATGCCATTCAGGTGCCTGTGGTTCTCTGACGGTTTGTTCGCTATTGAACGTGCGCAGAATATCGGTGCCCTAGCTGGTTATCCATTTGCTCCATACATGTCGGACGGCATCGGACGACGTAAAACCGTCTTCTTCGGTGCAACAATCATGTGTATCGCCACTGCTGTGCAGACCGCCTCGCAGTCCGTTGGCATGTTCATTGGTGCTCGATTCCTTATCGGTTTTGGTCTTACTTTCGCCGGTCAGTAAAGGCCGCCTTGTGCACCAGTCAATCAATTGACACGTTATCTTTAGCTAACGCCGCCCCCATGTTGGTCACCGAGATTTCATACCCAACATACCGCGCTCCCCTGACCTCCTTATATAACTCTCTTTGGTACTCTGGTTCAATCGTGTAAGTCAAACCACGTGAGTAGAGTTCAACGGATCTAAGTGAGTATTATTAGTGCCGCTTGGGCAACCTATGGCACTTTCAAGATCAACAGCACATGGGCGTGGCGTTTACCCTCTCTCCTCCAGGCCATTCCGGCTGTCCTCCAAGTCGCTCTCGTCCTATTCGCGCCAGAATCACCTCGTTGGTTGATAAAGAAGGGTCGTGAGGCTGAGGCTCTGAAGACGCTTGCATACTATCATGCCGATGGTGACGAGTGAGTCGCACTCTTTTGACCAGATTTTTTGACTTGAAGCACTTTCCGCAGACAAGATCCTTTAGTTTTGTATGAGTTCCAGGAGATCAAGGCTGCCATTGAGTATGACCGTACTGGTGAGTTTCGTTTGACTTCCTCCGGTGATGCTTTTACGTATGGCTTCTAGTCACCGCAAGTGTCGGTTGGAAGACACTCATTGCTACTCCTGGAAACAGGAAGCGCATGCGCATTATCCTCGCTCTTGCATTCTTCTCTCAATGGTCCGGAAACGGTCTTGTTTCGTACTACCTCAGCAAGGTCTTCGACCAGATCGGTATCACTGGCTCAAGTACTCAGCTATTGATCAACGGTATCCTGCAAATATGGAACTTGGCATGGGCTGTCTCCGCCGCTTTCATGGTCAACCGACTCGGCCGTCGCTTCCTATTCTTGGTTTCGGCGTCTTTGATGACCCTGTTCTACATGGCACAAGCTATCTGTTTCGCCGAGTACGCCGAGCATGGCAACCCAGCTTCTGGTCATGCCGTCATTGCATTTATCTTCCTCTTTTACGCCGCATACGACATTGCGTTCACTCCTCTCATCGTCTCCTACACCGTTGAAATTCTGCCCTACAACATCCGTGCCAAAGGCTTCAACGTTTTCAACTTCGTGATCTCTCTTGCGCTCATTTTTAACCAGTATGTGAACCCCATTGCACTCGATGCCCTGTCGTGGAAGTACTACGTAAGTTTTATACCAAGGACGTGCTCTCTTCTGCTTCTTCTTATGGGCCATGTTTAGATCGTATACGTCTGCTGGCTCGCCTTCGAGTTCGTCTTCCTTTGGTTCTTCCTCGTCGAGACCAAAAACCGATCTCTTGAGGAAACCGCCGCCCTCTTCGATGGCGAGGAAGCCCTGGAACAGATCGCACAGAGGGCAGAGGTTGCACATGAAGTGTACGACCAGAACTCGGAGAAGCAATCGGACGGTGACGAGAAAGCTTAACTTTCCTCCTTATGACATTCATATTCACGTATATTTCACTGGCGCTTTTGGGGGAGGGGGGATGTTTGCGCGCGTTTTGCCACTCACATAATGCATTACGACCATATAGGCAGATCTAGTACTGCGACGCCTTTTCACGCGCATGTTTATGTATAATAATATGTATATCCTTGAACGAATCCGTGCGTCCGTTGCCTGGGCAAGCAATAAGACCTCTGATCCTAGTCTTTCGGACCTGTGATATCTGCTTCTGTCAAATTTATGACAGGCAGATGCGCTCGTAGTACTACCAACTCGTGTTCCGCGGTGCGCGCAGCTCAACTAAAAATATACATCATACATGGACGTAGGTCGCCGCAAAGGCCATTTGATATATCATATGTACAGAGTTTGATAAGTCGATGTAAAATACGACAGGGTTCACTGAGGCTATCGGAAAACAGAAATAGACGTATTTGACGAAGATGGCATAATTTAAGATGGACGGAATGAATAACACATAGAGCCTATAGCACAGGCGAAGGCCAGATTCTATCGCGACACAGAACATCATGGTTGACAGACGGGAAGGTCACCGTTGGGTGGGTTAGTCCAAGGAGTAAATAGATATGTAAGAATTGTAACATGGTGTACTGACGATGGATTTTCCCTCTCCACGCAACCAGAAAAACGTCCGTACAGCCGTGCTGCTGCTCGCACGATTCAACTACCTTGCTACCGCTGGTAAACCACAGCCCAATGCCGCCTTCAATAATGCCTTTGTCGCCGAGGTACCGCACAACTACAACCAGCACAGAACAACAGAATGATAAGAAGGAATGTCGACGACTAGAGTGAGAATGAAGGCGTAGCTAGGTAGCTCCGCTTAACTCAGCCCCCAATCTTGGGGTCACCCTTTCTCCTCTGCTTGCGTGGTGGCGTTACTGGCCGACCCATGTTCATCCCTCCATATGGATACTTCTTCTTCTCAGCAGGCTTCAAGATCTGAAGATCGAAGTCAATCGGGGCCAAAGAAACAGAAGGGCGGCTCGCGACGTACCTGGAAGGAGCATAATAGAGTTTCGTCTACGCTCATCATCGCGCCAGCATTATCGAACTCTCCACAGTAATTAGGCGCCGAGAATAATGTGACCAGATGACGCTTTGCGAAAAATTCATACCCATCTTCCACAACCTAAGTCCTCAGCGTGAGTGATCAACACAACACTTAAGGCCCATATAAATGCCATCCATAATACGCAGCATACCTGATGAGCCCTGCAGATGAGGTCCATGTCGTGTTTCTGCAAAAATCTGGACACCACGTCGGGTCCAAATGTGAAGGATACTCCTCGGTCATTCTCTGACCATCCAGTGATATCCTTGTCGGGATCTGACCATAGTAGGTCACATAGCAAGCCTTATTAAGATACTCAATACCCAGGCTCAAGCAAGATGCACAGCAAGCCTACCTGTGTCAGGCACATCCGTGGGTCTCATCACTCTCCGTATTTGCTCCATGGATTGGAGATCAGGGCTGAGACCTCCATGCATCGTGAAGATCTTTTCGTCGATGATAGCGGCTATAGGGAGACAATTAAAGCAATCGGTAAACGTCTTCCATAGTTTGATATTGTAGCGCCGTTTGCCTGTCATTGTCATGAGAAATTCCATAGCCCAGAGACACAAAACGACACACATTCATCATAGAAACCGTAGATTCGGTTTATACTTGCACACTCGTGGTTGCCCCGGAGGATGAAAAAGTTTTCGGGGTACTTGATCTTGTAGGCGAGGAGCAGACAGATAGTCTCAAGGGATTGCTTCCCTCGATCGACGTAGTCGCCGAGGAAAAGATAGTTTGCTTCCGGTGGGAAACCACCGTACTCGAAAAGTCGGAGGAGATCGTAATATTGACCGTGGATGTCGCCTAGCCGATGTTGGGCCCGCATGAGTCACAACGATCAACCCGCAGGAATCATGGCGCTGCTCACCGCAAATCTTTATGGGGGCCTCTAATTCAAGTAATATCGGTTGATTTATGAATATTTCGCGTGCTTTTGTGCAGAGATATTTGATCTCGTACTCCTGGAGCTGGACGGGCTTGCCCGGGCGGTTGCCTCGCACTGAATGCAAAAATATTGAGTCAATGCCTGCTTTGTAGCATATTGTTTTATGCGGCCAATTCGAAGAAATGGAATGTAGATTGAGAACGTTACTGCGGGCGTGTGCACCCATCAACTTTTTTTTCCAAGTTGCTTGCTGTAGTGGTCACGCGGCCCCACGACTCATGCGCGCCAAGTGCAGTGCACACCACGTTGCACAACCCGACCTAAACCATCTCTCGTTTCACCCGCCTGAGACGCAAGGACCAAATCTGCGAGCCAAGTAACCTAAGAGCGACAGTGCGAGCCACTCACCCTCCAATAAGCGGTCAATAACCGAGTCGAGATCGATCTCCGTCTGTGAGTCTGCCATGATTGGTCTTCTAGCTGGATGTACTCAGTGCGTGGGGCGCGAGTGTGATGGTATGAGCAGAAAAAAAGTGGGGGAAACGGTCGCAGGGATAGAGATCGTTTCGTGGGGTTGTAGGGTTGATTTTTAAAGGATTTTTTGTGAAGTTTGTGAGGATTGTAGAGGTACAGTTATTGCGCCGAGGTTTTCTGCCAGGACCGGGGTAAAAGAAAGGAAAAAGGATAATATCGATGAGGGGAAAGGATTGATGATAACAAGCTGGCAAACTGGATGAGCAGATCGGTGTCAAACCAAAATCCGAACTCAGCTCAAAACGGCAACGACCCCGTGAGAATTATTCTCTAACTCCTCAAACACAAGGAGAGTAAGTCACAGTCTCAGAGAACTCACACCCAATACAACGACCGCCATAGTTTGTAACATAACTACATAATAGAGATAGGGTACAAAGCAAATATGCAATCCAAAAGGAGAATTCTGAGTCATCCAAGGCTACAACACCACTGAATGGGTATGCGCTGATTCTGCCCTAACATCTTCTGGTAATCGAGTTCTTCTCCGTCGTCGCCTGTAAAATTCCGTCGACAACGTATCAAACTCTAGGTAACGAAACAACATACCTCGGGAACATCGGCCCTTTGGGCATCACACGCTGATCGAGGTCAAGCGCGATATTCGTGCCCGCATGGAAACCCTACACTCATCATCAACCTTTGTAACCGCCCCCTCGCAGAAGACGCACCTCAATCCACTCTACAACAGAAGGCACATCCGCTGCCTGCAACAGAAACTGCTCCCCCTCCAGCCGCACCCTTATCACGTTCTTCCGTTTCAGATAATCATTCCCGAGTCCACTCTCTGCGTATTGAAGCGTATATGCACGAATCAAATCGCCTTTGCTAGGTTTTTGTACATCCCCGCTCCGCAATTGCATCCTCGATGAAAGGAAGCTGAGGCGTGATGTGGCTCGTGGTGTTCGGGATGTCGCTTGTGGCGCGTCCTCGTGTGACGTCGAACTAGACAGTGAATTACGACGACTCGTCGGCTCGCTCACTGGGAGCAACTCGATACCCCCGCTCGTCCCAGATTGATTGGAAGATGACACACCCCTCCCACGCGAGGGCCCGATCGATGAGCTACCATTCCGCCACTGTGTCAAGAAACTAGCGCCAGACAGCCGCCTATTAGTTCGCGACGTCGAGGGTGTGACGGACCGATCGGTAGCCCTCGATGATTGTGATTCACTCCGCTCACTATGTGGCGTAAGAGGTGGTGAGCTCGTCGGGGATGCAACCAGTTGCTCGACCGCCATTTTCGAAGACGATGCCGGGGCCTCATCCGGCTTCCGCCTTGGCTGATGATATCCACTAGTCAGATCGCCCACCCCGACACGCCTCTCCCACCACTCGCCAATGATGCCCGCTCCACTCGCACCGGGAGGACATTTATACACGCGGAGCAGTGTTCCCTCAAGCTCGCAGAACACGCGTCGCCATTTCCTGTCCTTCGCCTGAACACCGGGCGCACTGAATTCCATCTTGCGAGGCATAATAGCACTGAGATACAGCGAATTGCTGTATTGCGGTAAGGGCTCGCGACCTTCGTCCTCACGGTACTGGATTGGAGGTGCACTCTTCTGCGGGCGCGGGTCAAAGGAAGGGTACGGAGGCGGATCCGACGCGGACGTGAAAGTAGGCATGGACGTGCGTCGCAGAAGCTTTCCTATTATTCGATCGGTATCGCTCTCGACGGTGTTCCCTGACACGGAGGCTGCAGACGAATGCACTGTATCGTGTGACTTTTGGCGTTTTAGTCGCAAGTCCCTCCGGGACGCGCTCAGGTCAACCATACTTCGTGATGGCGCGCGATGAAGAATGTGTTCGCGGCTAGCTTGTATGGAAAGCGGCGTGCCATTAAGCTCCAATGAAGTCATGGGCGTGACGCGTCGCCGATGAATAGACGCGAGAGATGCCTTGGGAGAGAAGGGCTTAGGTGTAGTAGAGACATCTCGGGTCGGAGTCGCGTCAAGGACCTTCCCGTATGTATTGGATGAGGAGTCATCACGGAGAGTGGAAGTGGCCTCCGCTGCCCAATATGGTTGGAGTAACGGCCCAGAAGAAGGACCTGCGACGGGAGGAGGCGTCAAGCCAGTGTCTGGGCTCTGGAACTCTCGCAGTGGAGAACGAGGTAGAGGATAACCTGCACCCAAGTTCCTCGTTTCCTCCCCGTCACCATCCTCATCACTCTGGTGCTCCAAATCTTCGTTTCTCAATCTCTCGTCTCCATAATCACTGCCATCCTCTACGTCGTCGTCGTCGTCGTCCTCATCTTCAGCAGCGGAGTCTGATTCTGGACTGATATCGGGACGTCCATGAACGGACAATGATGGCATGTGCCGGAGACGCACAACTGGATGTTCAATAGTCTCCGTAGCAGGAGTAGGTACAGGTAAAGCTGGAAGTCTCAAGATCGGCATAGGCTGCCTTGCAATAATGGAAGGAGAAAGACGAAGACCACGCTCAGTGGCGACACGGAATGGCGGTGGTAGGGTCGTCGTCAGGTGCGAACCGGGCAAACGGCGCCCTTGGATGGTAGAGGGCGGCGTATCAACTGAAGCTGAAAGAGGTGTAACAGGTGTTTGAGAGGATTCTGGTTCTGCGAGTAAGTCGGGCGTCTCTATGATCGTAATTGGTTCGTTAGAATGAACGAGTGCTTCCGTTGATCGTGATGTTTGTGATTCCTCAAACTGTGGAGGTTCATCCGGTACAGAAGATGTGTCTCGTAGGACTACGGGCATGCTACTCGAAGTCGCAGAGCGTGACAAGCCGCCAGCTGTTGCTCGAAGGCGGTCAGTGGAACCACTTGACAATAAGAACAAAGGTGCTGGAGCAAGGATGTTTCTCTCAGCAGTGCTAGGCTCGACAGCAACGAGCTCAGGAGCGGTAACCTCTTGCATAAATAGCGGGGCAGGACCATGTGCTGCAAACACAGGGCTCACAGAGGATTGCGTGAGAGCGTCCCAAGTCGAGTAGCGCCTTGATTGGCGAGTGGGGCTATTGCTAGATGAAGAATCATCTGTGTCCGTCGGGATGGACGCATCATCTAGCCGAAAGCCAGCAAGAGGACTTGACATGTCAGGCTTGTGGAGAACGTCGGGAGAGGGAGTGAGTGGAAGGGTATTGGTTGAAATAATGGCCGAGGCATCTTTTGAATACCTTCCCGCGAAGCGTGTGTGCCAGTTCAATTTCTTAAGAAGCTGTGTTGCACGAGCCTGGAACGTTGGAATGCTAATTCATATGTTGAGTGACATGATAAAAAGGAATGCAATCACCTGGAATGTCGCAGGTTGTGGCTCCATGGTGGGGATGAAGAATAAAGGAACGGTAAGCGCTGCCACTTGACTTAATTATCTCAATGGGAGGTGACAGCCAGGGTTCTCGAGAACCGAATCGAGTTTAGCCAGCTATAGCTTATCAGGATCTCGCTGTGAACCGACCGATTGGCATAATCAGAATGAACAACATTGAATTATACTGACCTGAAAACTGTAGGCTCAAAGACTCGTCCCATAGAAAAGCTTGGAGAGCACGGGTATCGAAGGAAGACTTGGAGTTGTGTGACAGTGTTTCTAAAGTTATAACATAGAGCTATTTGTCTACTGTCGTAAGTAGCCTAGTGGCACCCGTTCTTTCGGGCGTGGTAATCCTTTTTATTTATTTATTATAATTATCCCAAGTGCTTTGAACTCTTGAAACGTCCCAATCATTGTGACGTCATAAGATAAGATCAGGCAAAGCCTCGAGACGCACAGAATACATTAAGGAACCCACTTTACCAAATGCTTGTGGAGAACCGGTGAAAGCCGTCATAGGCAACCATCCGAATCCGAGATCTGAGTATTAAGGAGAACACTTACCGCGCAGAAGGAAACATCCCACCAAATATCCGCCAAGCTTGCGGCGCTAAGCGTATCCTCGGGGCACGTGGCAATTTTGGTGGCCCAATCCCCAAGGTCGTGTTCTCATCATGAGTCAGAACGGAGTATCATCTGACCCCTGCGGCGCCATCATAAGCAGGTCTTAGAATAAACATTTACCAAGCAACCACAGGCAACCGCCCCCACGCATTCGATTAAGTAGGAATCAAGATGTTTTCGTGCTCCCAGGTTAATTAACCGCATCGCGGCCCACTGCAGAAGGAATGATTCTACTCTCGAAATGTTGTGCGCTAGGAGTCCTACAACTATGGGTCAATTTGCAAATCAACAGCACCGATGGCGTAGGGTGTAAAATCCCGCGGTGCGAGCTAAAGTGAGCATCTTTCGCGTCTGATGTGGACGAATGCGGCCTAGTAGAAGCTTGTCACCGTGGTAGGTCTGCACTGACGGCTGTTTGCAAAACTAATGGGAATTATATAATTTTCGTTGCGCGACTGACCAAAAAGGAAATCACTAAAAAATCCCGGGACGAATATACTGTAAATGCCAGCCATAGAATCCACGCCATAGTCAACCAGAGGATCAGCGAAGATTTCAAGGAAAGCATACTTAGACTCTGGAATCATGGCTGGGATGTGGAAGATGTATGCAAAGCTTTCGGTATTTCGAGAAGGAGCTGCTATTGCTGGAGACTCGAAGAACAGCGCACTATCAAAAGACCGCCGTCACTCCTCACAGGACGTACTCGTACCATCACGCGTACTCTACTATCAGTTATTCAAGGTCTGTTTGCGGTCGAAGCCGATCTGTTTCTCGATGAAATTCTCGGGCTGAGGCAGGTTTCTTTCGCTTACGGGACGCGTCAAATGACGCTGGGTCCATGTTGGCAAATGTCAGTGCAGAACCTATGGAAGACGCGTTTTTTCAGTGATCAACAGCCATAAGGGTATTCTCTGATATACTTGTTGCCACCTGCTCTTCTCAGACAGATCTGTTGACCAATCCGTGCGGTTTCCCTGTTCTTCCTCGGCCTCAAGGTCCAACTCATCAACTTGAGGCTCGTAGTCTTCATACAGCAGGCAATCTTCGTTTCTGGCTTTTCCGGCTGCCCTATCAGCCCTGGACAATGCCCTAATCTCTTGTTATTGTCAACAGGCGATGCTGCTGATTCTGGGAACTCCAATTGTTGGTCGCTATCGTATGTAAAAGCCACTTCGGGCTGCTTCTTGGGCGGTTCCTCGGGAGGGATTTTAATTGTCGGTTTTCTTGTAGTGTTTCCTTTCTCTCCCGCCATGGATTATAACGATGTGTGGTAGTATGTAAAAAGAGTCTGAACAATGGCATTCGTCTCCTGCGTTTTGGGATGCGACTTTTCAAGTGATTTTTCCATTTTGGTCAGCAAACGAAAATTATACAATTCCCATCGGTTTTCGCAAACAGTTGTAATATGTATTAATCTCTATACGACTGCGGGGACGGCAGTTGCCAGGATAATCTGGTGGCACTATCCCAGATCTAGCCATAGTGCAATTCTAGTTCGACGTTTCCTATGAGCTTCAACAGGTATGCATAATTCGATGCTTTCAAGGAAGATCAAAGTCCTGCGTCGCCCATCATGATCACGAGACAGTCAAGAACAGGGAACCTTGCAAATCCTGGTACGGATATCATGTTGCACGTTCGAACAACAAATTATAATATGCGACTGTCCCCATTCCTTGGCATTAAGCCATAGGATCGCGTGAAAATTTTCATACAGTCACGACCTGATGGGCGCATTGTACTGTACTACCGCACTTGGCAAATTAGCCATCAAGCAGCCTTGGTACAGGTTCATAACAGCCTGCCGGGCGGTTGAGATATTTCAGGAGTCTTAAATGAAACCAAGGCAGTGTTTAGGCTGAGGTTTACGTCGCGATACATGAGCGAATGAGTTCTAGGGGCGGATTGCTATCGGAACAGCCTTGGGATAAGAATATGGGTTCACAGGGCGATCTCACGCGCGAGGTGCTGGCGGCAATGAACGTTGCGCAGCTGTTGGGACGTCAGGGTCGGGCCAACCAGAGGATCACAAAGTGGCAAAGTTCAAGTTGGCTGTTCAGTCAACCCTAGATTGCCTTGTCACTATCATTGACTAAGTATAACGGCTACCTAGTATACGATAGTCGTTCCCTGACACCGTGACACGCCTCACGCGTCGGAACGCGACACTACTCCGATCACGTGGGGACGGGACAAAATGACCTGACGATCCTTGCCGTCGGGTATGTGATTTCAATTGCCCTACAAAAACTCCATGTACTCCCTCCCTCCAGTTGACCGTGTTCTTCTTCATCCTTTCATTCCAGTGTACTCTGTAAGTCGCTCTGTTCTTGCGAGAGCACTTTGGTCGAGTTTCGGGATACTTACTCACGCCGCGACGCGACCCTTTTACGGAATCTGCAGAACAACATACATCATGGCATTGGCTTTGACTACTGAGTACACTGACGGACGTCAAGAGGCACGCGTTGAAAACTATACCAAGTTCTGGCAAAAGGATCTTGGCAAGGAGGGCGAAGCGGATAATCAAAACCGTGTCGAAAGTTACACTGATGTTGTAAACGGTATTCCCTCACTTTTTGTTTATTTCTATAAGTCTCCTGATGACAGAGCAACGCAGGCTACTACGATGGTGCCACGGAATTGTACGAGTATGGCTGGGCGCAATCCTTTCACTTTTCGCGATTCTATAAAGGCGAGGCCTTCGCAGCTTCCTTGGCCCGCCATGAGCACTATCTCGCAGCACAAATGTCACTTCGACCTGGCATGCGCGTGCTTGATGTTGGGTGCGGTGTCGGCGGTCCTGCGCGCGAGATTGCTCGCTTTGCCGATGTCACCATCGTTGGCTTGAATAATAACGACTTCCAGATTCAGCGTGCTCGGAAGTACACCATGAGAGCTGGTCTTGAAAATCAAGTGACCTTTGCTAAGGGAGATTTTATGAAGCTCTCGGAACAGTTTGGCGAGAATTCGTTTGATGCTGGTGGGTGTTTCTTCACTCTTTGCGAGATATTATTGACCAAACCAACGTTGAAATTAGTGTATGCCATTGAAGCCACTGTCCACGCACCTGCATGGGAAGGTGTGTATGGCGAAATAATGAAGGTTCTGAAGCCCGGAGGAGTGGTATGCTTGTTTTTTTGATTTCGAGGTTTGATGTGTTGACATCGCTGCAGTTCGGCGTGTACGAGTGGTGCATGACTGACGCTTGGGATCCGTCCATCCCTGCACACAAGAAGCTTGCACATGCTATTGAGTTTGGCAATGGTATCCCAGAGATGCGACCCTTGAAGCAAGCCCGCGAAGCCATGGTCAATGTTGGCTTTGTAATTGAGCATGAAGAGGACCTCGCCGAACGCCCTGATGAAGTTCCATGGTATTACCCTCTTGAAGGCGATATCTGGAAGGCCCAGACTGCTTGGGATTATTTCACTGTATGGCGAATGAGCTGGAGCGGCATGGTCGTTTCGCACACCGCTATTAGACTCATGGAAGGGCTTGGTCTCCTGCCTAAGGGCACTTATGATGTTGGCGAATCTCTCAAGGTCGCTGCCGATGCCCTTGTGAAGGGTGGCCAGAGCAAAGTGAGTTCAGGCATTTTCCCATGGATTTGAGCGTGGGCTGACGATGTATTCGAAGCTCTTCACCCCTATGTATCTCGCAATTTGCCGCAAACCTGCACAGTCTAAGTGAAGAACTAAGGCTGTATACCCCGCCTCGCTCGACGACGGCGCATACGTGTATACCCCGTTGCTAATACCTAAATTATTTCATGGCACTTGCTTGGCAAGATCTGAGCTTGAACCTGTTGGTATCAGTACATGTAGGCCTGTTTGGGCCTCGAGGTGATGTTAGTAACGATCCTTCGGGCGCGCCTTTCTGCGAAGTTGCATCACAGGTAACACATTAATGAAATTTAGCAACAAGCTGAACCTAACAACTGAGTTACTTCCGTACTAAGATAGGCGTCACTCTTTTCCAGCACCCCTTACATAAGCGGATTGAGAGGCTCACCGTCACTCGAATTATGGACACATAAATAGAT
>CAKNEV010000044.1:0-133901 GCA_930272055.1 Rhizopogon roseolus
TCCGCCTCAGAGCGAAAAGTGAATGCCTTCGAACTTGCCGACAAAATTGACCAACTTGATTTTGTTCAGCTTATTCGACCTGCACTTAAGCTTAAGCATTCCATCCCAACCATCCACCTTGTCACTGCAATTGCGGGCACACTAACTCGACCAAATTCAGTAAGGAGCGCATGATTAAAGCACGGTCTTTTGGAGAGACGGAGTTTGGAGAAAACAGTACTGACTGGGGACGGAGAAGATTTTTCAACATCTTGTGAGTAGAGATCGTCGAGAAACTTCAAAACCACATTAACCCAAAGTTTTTTCAGTCCACATTACGTTTACAATCCTCTACTCGCTGTGCTGTGCGAACTTCCTTGATTTTCATTATCAATTTCCTTTACAACACTGCATCCCCCATCTCACCATGGCCACTGTACACGAACCCTCACACCAAGTCACCCATCCCCATTTCGGAATGCCCAGAGTGTCCCTCACTCCCATCTCTATACAATAAACTCGAAACGCCGGCAGCTTGGTTGCTATTGTGTCCCCCCCCATATTCGGTATTTATATATATATATGGAATATCATCCATCAGTGAGTGTTTATATCCTTCTGACGAGTGTATACAACTGTCTTCTTCCAGTGGTTCAGGACCGTTTTCCGGCTCTCTCTCGACATGTTTTACCGCGTTCTCATTCTCCTAATTACAATGTGATTAAGTCCGAATCAAGGGAAATAAGACAATAATAAGTTGTTCTTAAGATTGATGCTATGTATTAGTTTCATCGAGAGGAATTAAGATGAATCAAGGACAAAATTAAGGAACAGACCTTCCTTAATCGGTCTTGGGAAAAATGGTCTTAAAATGTACTTGAAATAAATTTAAGATGAATCAAGTCCGATCAAGAACTGTTTAGTTTTCCTGATGCGCCTCCTAGGATGTCCGTTGGGCTCGGTATGACAACGGAGGAATGGATGGAGTTGCGAGCTCAAGTAGACGATAGCTTCTGGGTAATGTGGCTTATCGGTGAGTATCATGACTCGAGTTCATGCAGTTCGCAGTATTTAGCTATATGAAAGGATATCCTCCACTTCCAAACGGCTACGATAGCTTCTCCTGCGGAGCACACAAGTGAAATGTTATCATGATTTCTAGACGTACTAATGCACGGACTGAGATTATGGCTGCCTAACGTGAGCCATGAATGCAAAGTTCAACAATCTTCCTGACGTCGAATATTTAAGCTTCCTACATACTGAAGTGTGCTACAAGTGTTCTCGCGGAAATCCATTATTGACGAAAGTATGCCCCTGGTTGTTCGGAAAGTCGTTTCCAGCTAACACAATCACTCTCAGTGTGGGAGATCTGGACAAACGGATTGTACAAAAGCACGCTACACAGAGTGGGTCCACAGAGGATCGAATTATCGAATATTACGGCGAGAAAGAAGGGCATCTTTCTGGATCGCTGATACATGGAATATAACCGAGTGATCATAATGACTTGTATGATATTTCAAACCACGTCAATAACGCTGAGGTACTACACAGCTCAAACCGTGGACGTAATTTATCCACGAAAGTGCGAAGTAAAGAATGGCGCCTGAGAAAGCAGTCACTACGAACTTCGGAGAGTGCTTCAAGCAAACTTACAGTTTTTAGTCAATATTGAGCCAAAAAGCGCGAGTGGTCGAGGATTTCACTTACCACTGTGTAGGAATATAGTCAGTGAATGGGAATAGCAGATGCGAAACACTGACTACATCTGTCATGAGACTGTCGAAAGACTTGCTGCATGCCTCCAGTCTGAAAAATGGATGCAGAGTTGTGGAGAACATACACGATATTGTAATACTTGTGATAGATTAGCACGATGTCAGATTGTTGGCATGCGAACATACCAAGAGTATATTACTCCAACATAACGCACCTAAAATATTTTGAAGTCAGTATGGCGCCTATAACATAAGCTACTTACGTACACCGAGATATAGAACGGTTATGAGGGACCAGCGTTGTCTCTGCACCCGAATCAACTGTAATATGATTTTATGATATGGGACTCTACTCACCCATATCAGTTCGAACTAGAGCATTATAGTGAGATGGCTGCAACAATAATAGAATTAACCTACCTCCTATCCGAATATCAGCGCTAGAATATACCATCTCGACGTCAATAATTCTCTTGGTAAGTACTGCCTTGCGCATCCCAATCATAAACCACCGCAGTAGAGGCTACAACTGCAAGGCAATCAAAGACAGAGTGAGACATCAGGCTACAACTGCAAGGCAATCAAAGACAGAGTGAGACATCAGACCACCAACAACATTCAAAGAACCCATAAAGTAGCTAGAAATACACCATAGATTGATTATCGGCCAGAAACTGGGACCATTTGAGACTAGGGTCATAGTATTCTAGAGTTTGTCAGTGCAGCGAACTTGGCCGACGTATGTCCAGGCTAGAGTAGCAGATAGTGCTGTCACGGTGAGATGGTGATGGGTATCTGTTTCCGATGCTTGTCGCTGATCGACCGCAGTAGATAGTATGTCGAGTGAGAGAAGGTGCTAGCATGCTGCTGTCAGTTTGACTGCGGTCGAAAAGCTGTTCACCGGGAAGTTCCCGCCGCACTTGCATCAGTTCAACTTTGAAAAGATCCAATTACATCAATCTTTCAAAGATGTGCATCGATGATGGGCGGCCCATACAGGCAATGTTAGTATCTGATGGGTGCCAAGGAAACACTAGAATTTAAACCATGTTTGATTCGTGATGTGAGGTGGTGGTGTATCATCTAGATCATTGTCTGTACAGTATTTTCAATAGTATGTTTCTTTGTGCGTATATTACAGCTCACCGAATGTTGGTTTGAAGCGGCCTGTGCAGTTGATGAATCGTGTGAGATGGGGTGCGGCTTTCCTAGAGGTTGGAATATATGCAAGAGAGGTTACATTGCGTCTGAGGGCGTTCGCGAGAATGTGTCATTCGCGGCGATATTGAGGGCAGTCGAAGAGAAAGTGATGAATCGTCTCCGAGTCGTCCGTTTCTGTGCATGTCGGGCAGCTCGATCTGTCACTCTTGTTTATGCGGTGGAGATGGAAGTTGAGCGGGATGTGGCGTGTACACAATTGGATGTAAAGGCTGGGTGTGCGTTTCGGAAGGCTGTTGATGAGCTTGATGTACTTGTCCGATGGCATGGAAGGATCGATGTCTCTTGTCCGTACATATCGTGGCGATTTTTCCATATAGATTTCCAGAGTGTGCGTGACTTTGTTTTTCGGAGTGCTTTAAGGGCCGATGCGCTGCGAGATAATCGGTTGTGCTTCAGATATTTTGGTAGGAATCGATGAGGGCTTTCGCGGTCCATTCCTCTTGCTGCTTCTTTAACTTCCTCGTCGGCTAACTCGTTTCCTTGAACGTCCATGTGTCCCGGTATCCATCTTATCGTGAGCTTGAAATCGTCTTTTCCTTGCCTTTGGTGCGTGGTACGGAGCCGTTTCGTGATCTTGTCAAGTTGGCTGGTTAGATAAGTGCTTCCTCTGCTGTTCGTTCCGTCGCCAGTTCTAGGCTTTAGATTATAAGCCCCCTAAGGGGAGGCCGAAGGCCTATTACAATAGTTTCAAACTTAGCTCATAAAATGAGCACCCACGAGTAACGTTATCTTAGCAGCGAGTTGACTTAAAACACGATCCGCTGCATCTCTGTTTGCCGTCCAAAAGCGAGCCCACTACCAGCGCGACCAGCCATACTTCTGCCATGTTGACTCAGATATAGCATAGGACTCGGATTCAGGAGTGAGATTAGTGCATTTTCGCGGTACGATTCATTCGCACTCACCGCGGGTCGCGTCGTTGCAACTGCTCTCTATACCCACATTCATCTATACCGGTTATGGCACTCAAACTTCTCTTGTTCCCGGTCTTCACTGTATCGCTTCTCGCTTGCCGTTCGTATCAAAAAATATCATCCGCACATCTTCCACTTGACTGAAACTTCGTCCAGTATCCCTTCTTGCGCAGTGTGCAGCAATCACAGGGGCCACAGAGAGTGTTTCTCTCATTAATGGTACCGTCATAGTGGGTGGACATTTTTTTCGTGGTTTGTGCATCCTTGAACAGAAATGCTTTGCAGAAAGTTCCATATAAGGATCCTCCCCCGCCGGCCCGTTGATGACAATAACTAGCGAGCTCGTCGTTGTCTCGTGAATCATGTTCCGTTCTCTTACCGTAGCTTCAACTACCAATATTATTTTTGTCATAAGTTATTGATATTATAAAAACCTGTGATCGCAGTACTGGTGCTGTGACAGATTCGAAGTTAAGTTCAGCCGAGAAGCCGAAAGGGCCAAACAAAAGGTGTTTAATTCCGGGTAAGAGCCGGGGCGTGGTCTACTAGTCATCCGAGTCTAATGGAACGCCTCCCAATTATCGACATCGCCCCGTACATCGAAGACAGACGCGATCTTACGAAATGCAGGGCCACGTCGAACGCACTACATAGCGCTTGTGTCGAATACGGGTTCTTCTATCTAGACATTTCGCAGTACATAGATCCCTCAGAGCCTGAAGAGTTGACCCGGCTAGCCAGAGAATACTTCGCACTACCACAGGAAGAGAAGAACAAGATTTGTCTGGAGAATCAGGATTATGCTAGAGGTATTTCACTATTGTGCTAATCTCCCGGTCATTGTTCTTGAACTTCATGTTCAGGATACCAAAGACTCAAGCAGAACGTGACTAATGGGAAAGCGGATAACCATGAAGCAATTGATTTCTACAAACCTGTTGAAAGTCCAGATAAATCCAAGCCTCTTTGGGGAGAGAATCAGTGGCCGGACATCCCTGGATTCAAGGAGAAATATGATCAATGGATTGAGAAGATGAAGAAGCTTGGCCTCATCCTCATGGAAGCGTGAGTTCTTGCTCAATCCATAGTATCGCTTCAAGATGAGACCTCTCCTAGGATGTCTGTTGGGCTCGGTATGACAACGGAAGAATGGATGGAGTTGCGAGCTCAAGTAGACGATAGCTTCTGGGTAATGCGGCTTATCGGTGAGTATCATGACTTGGGTTCATATAGTTCGCGGTATTTAGCTATATGAAAGGATATCCTCCACTTCCAAACAACCACGATGGCTTCTCCTGCGGAGCACACAAGTGAGAGATGATTTGTCTGTTATCACGATTTCTAGATGTACTGATGCATGGATAGAGATTACGGCTGCCTAACGTGAGCTATGAATGCAAAGCTCAACAATCTACCTGACGCCGAATGCATAAGCTTCCTACATGCTGATCCCACCCGAAGTGCGCTACAAGTGTTCTTGCGGAAACCTGGTGCAATAGTGCCAGATTCGGATGGTCTACCGGCAGAGCACGGTACAGAAGAAGGGATATGGATAAACGCAGATCCTGTTCCGAATTGTGTCGTCTGTAATATTGGCGAGAGTATGCTGCTTGTTCTTCGGGAAGTCCTTTCCAGCTAACGTAACCATTCTCAGTGTGGGAGATCTGGACAAACGGATTGTACAAAAGCACGCTACACAGAGTGGTCCACAGAGGATCGAATTATCGGTAGGTGTGGTGCAGTGATTTATCGAGCTATATCTAATTCGTTTGAGTAGTGTCTCGTGCGAACTTTCTGTGTTCTGCTATATATTCTTTTGCTAATGTATTGACAGGATTCCTTTCTTCTTCGAGCCTAACTTCACCGCGAACATTGCACCACTTCCAGCAGCCCTGCGTCTTTTACCCTCCCAAGGAAACGAATTATCTTCCAATGACGGAAAGGCATACAAACCTGTTGTATATGGTGATTTTTTACTCAGGAAAGTTGGTAGCAATTTTGCAATAGGAGGTAAAGGAAAGTATGACTAGAAACGTTGTGGATATTTCCTTGTACAGTATTGGTAGTCACGTGAAACCTGCAGATTGACATGAACGCTTTGACTCGATCCTACCATCTTCTGAGTCTTCATCGACATCGATCGCCAGTGCAGTTATTTACGCAAGTCCATATATTGGCGCGAACAATGTCCTACGAATCTTCTATATCCAGGCTCCATTCCCAACTCAAAGATCTCGTCGTGAATGCGCAAGTAGATGTCGGAAAGACTGACGCCGACAAGGCTGAAGTCGCCAAGTGGATTGAGATGGTTGCAGAAGGAGATATCGTAAAACCAGCTGCTCTTCCCGTAAGCCGTTTGAAGAAATTGCCCAAGTCTCTTAATGAGTCAGTATTGCTGCAGGATCTCGAGACACAGCTCGTACCTCGCACATATATCGTGAGCAACTATTTCACAGCAGCGGATGTTGCTTTATACGGAGCGCTACACCCAGTATTTGTTCGTTCTTTTTCACGGTATCTCAATATGCCAAAAGCTCATGCAAAAAAAACCATAGTCGCAACTACAGCCTCCTCAATATCACTCTACTCCTGCACTGACGCGTTATTTTGACCACATTCAAACGCGCCCATCTGTGATAACCGCAGCACAAGCACTTTCTCCATCATTTTCCTCGGTTTCATTTGACCTAGCATCTGCTCCTCCAATTGAGAGGAAATCTGATGCACCGAAGAAGAAAGAGAAGGTTGGGGCTGTAGCGGAGCCAGTCGAATCTACACCTGGGGTAACTCCGAAGAAGGAGAATGCGCCAGGAGATAAACCAAAAGAAAAGAAGGAAAAGAAGAAAGACGCAGCCCCTGCTGAAAACGGAGGCAAGAAAAAAGAGAAGGTCTCTGCTCCTGCTGCTAGCAAGCCTGTCGCTGAAGATGCTGGCGAACCTGTGCCTTCGATGGTTGATATGCGGGTCGGCCATATTGTTGATGGTGAGTCTGTTCTTGATCCATCATTTGAACCACGACCCACCAATGATATTGACAGTGAAAAAGCACCCCGAAGCTGACAGCTTGTACATCGAGGTAAACCAATATTCTGAAAGAAAGATTTCTTATAATCAATGCGTGTTTCCATCAGGAAATAGACCTGGGTGAGGACACTGGTCCTCGGACAGTTGTTTCTGGTCTCGTGAACTACATCCCCATCGAAGATATGCGGGATAAGTACTTGGTCTGCATTGTGAGTCACACTTCATATGGTACAGCTAGAGGGTTGAATTTTTGTAGTGCAATTTGAAACCCGCAAACATGCGCGGAGTGAAGAGCTTTGCAATGGTTCTAGCTGTAAGTTTGTGATTTTCGCTCAAGGTATATCCTACCTAACATCGGCCAGGCAACATCGAAAGATGGGAAGGACGGTGGTGTCGAGCTAATCCAACCTCCACCAGGCTCCAAGCCAGGTGAACGGGTCTACTTTGAGGGCCCCGAATACGAAAGTGCGCAGTGTTTATTATGCTTCCGTTCTGCGTGCTCACACTGCTTTGATCAGATGCTCAGCCGTTAACTCAAATGAACCCCAAGAAAAAAATATTTGAGACAATTCAGCCAGGTACGAAAACCTGCCTCTTGTCCATACTCTCGAAATTCAAATATCGGTTTTCCGTAGGGTTTACAACATTAGATACAAAGGAGGCAGCGTGGATCAACCCAGTCACCCAGTCAATTCACAGGATCCGTACGAAGGACGGCGTTTGCGTCACTCCAAACTTCGTCGGAGCGTCATTATCGTAGACAACAAAATTGTAGAAATGTCCAAGGAAACTAATGGCTAGGTCTATCAAGCACATATTCTAGATTTCTAGACTATTTTGCTCTGTGTTTTCTGGCTTCTCCGAATATAATGAGGAATCAGACTGTACGTCGATGTTCGGGATGGGTCCCGTGAACCAATGTCTCGCGGAGAATACCCAGGATCCTGCGGAAAATATGAAGACGGCCATGACAATCACAATAGAGTAATCTATGCATTGCGATGAGCTGAGGTCTAGCGAGTATATCAATGATACTTACTCATGGTCTGCACATTGGCTATCTGTGAGTATGGGAAGAGCAACATGATGACCATGAATACTACCCAGATAACACCTATCCAGCCGATTGGATATGACCATCGACCAAGATTAAATGGGCCTGGCTGTAATTTGTTCCTCCCCGAGGTGATACGATAGTAGATGGGTGTCACGTATGAAATGTATAAACCTATGACGGACGCCCTTCAATGCATAGCATTAATATTGATGCCTTCAGAAGATATCTTCACGTACGAGGCTAAAGAATTAAACGCTGCGGTGGAAAATGATAATACCCCACAAATGGCAGAGAGCGCCATCACAAACCACACAGCATTCACTGGAGTCTGGGATTTGTGATTGATGCGTTTCCACCACTTCGAACCGGGAAGAGCATTGTCCCGAGAAAACGCGAAAATGACACGTGAGGCATCAACGGCTTGTGAGCATCCGCAAAGGTACTGTCCGGGAAGTAAGTAATTGAATTTGATCGCTATCTATAAACGCACTTTCCTGCAGTATTGTGATAGAGCACCACAGGGCCATAGCACCTTTCTTCCCCAGGACATTGAGATACACTTGACCAAGGGGGAGTGCTAGTTTCGTCTCCATGATGTCCGACACCGAGGTTGTAGCGTATGAAGCGGCGATATAATAGAGCCAGCCTAGGACCTCAGTGACCCCAACCCCAACCAAAATCGCAATAGGTGCTGCACGTGCTGCTCCCGCGGTTTCCTCAGCGATGTGTGCCGCAGAGTCATCTAGATGAGACACGGTTAAACATGCTCGTGTCAAAGCACATGTTCGATCTGCTGCGCCACTCACAGCCCGTCAATGACCACATTGGCGACGTAAAAGCGAGAATGAAAGCCCAAACATCTGAGCATCATCAGATACTGCAATATGTCAGACACCACACGCTCACTATTGCTCCATCCTGTATTATTCTCAAACTTTGTCCACGCATCCTTCGACGAGGCTCTTTGATTGCCGGCGCAAACTAGCAACGAGATAATTGCACCAAACGTTGTACCCACTGTACATATTATGTGAGCCCAAACAAGAACGCGAGCTCTTGCTTGCTACTTACTGATGACGACCATGGTCACAACAGTCATACGTGCCAGGACACGAGTCCCGGCTGAGCAGATGACTGCCTGGGTGATGTGAATGGCCTTGTTTCGATAGATAATTAGCAAAACAGCAAATGACATGGTGGATGGGTCGCCAGACCATCAGTATGCCGAACGTCGCACCCGATCCTAAGATCACTCTGCCATCCGTGCCCATTGCTATGGCTGTGGCAAGGAGTTCCGTGCTATAAGGTATACATTAATCCACAGTTCATAAAACCTGAGAGCCTACACGAACCAGCTGAAGTTAATGGAGCAGATTAAGGTGACCTGCCCAGTGATATTACTCCATCCGGTGATCCAAGACGCAAGAGCAGATCGTTCCTTCGATGCCATTTTTGCTGAGAAATAATACAACCCAGCGCTTGTTCTACCGCAGGAGGTTCGCATAGGACTCAATGATACCTTACTGGTGATATCTAGAAGAACTTACGGCATAGACGAAGCCAGTTCTGCCATCGACGCTGCAATACACATGACGAATATGCATGGTATGAACCATCCCCAGACCATGGCAAAGTGGCCACCTGAAGAGATCGTAAGCAGGGGCTTCCACACAAGCTTCTCACTGACCAGAAAGTAAAGGATATGAATATCCGGTCGTGATTCCACATGATACAGCCAAGATAGCTAATGAGAACGAAATCGTCTCTAGGAGCTAGGCCATGAAGTCAGACACGCATAATCAAGAATATAAGTCGTGCCAATACGTACAGAAAATTCGCGTTTAAACTCGCTCTTGTAGCCAAGTTTCCCGAGCAGAACATTGTCTTCTTGATGAAGGACGGGGAGATCATCCTGGCTAACATCGGCGGACCCAGTAACAATGCCAACCTCTTTAAGCTTCGACATAATAGCGAAATTCGTAGGAGAGAGGAAACATCGAATGCGGGGTGGAGTGCATTCATCCAAATATATACCTGACGATAAAATCGCCACTTTCTCCGTGGCTAAAAGAGAGCGATAAGGGGACTTGAATCCTGGGACAAATCCCGCTCTTATCTCGGTACGTGAGTTGAGGTACCCATGCTGTCACCTGGCCCTCTCTGACTGTGGGTTAAGTGGTGCCGCGGATATTGTACAGCTTCCTTGGAAGCACATGCATACCATGGTTTAACTGTTAAGCTTCCTCAAGATTCACCAAATAAAGCGTTTCGTGAATGATGGTTCCGATTCCGCAATTTGCAACGTCGGCAAAAGACGAGCCTATGAGAAAAACCATAACAATATGGGCCATACTCTACGACAGTTTAGCTCCTGTAATAGCAACGTTAGTAAAACTTACAGAGTTAGTTGAATTGAGCAAGTTTCAAAGAGGATTTTGATTCATGTTCATTTCGTGACATTATTTTCAACGAATGGCGAGAAAGGATCAATACATTTTGGGTTAGGTTGTAAGTCGCTGACATAATATATCGATATTACATTTGTTGCCCTCTGCAGCGTATGTACGTGGTCAAGATACGCCAAACATTGAAGGCAATAATCAGTAGGGCAAGAAAGAGTGTATGTTATTGATTCGATAAAACTGCCCTGACGAGCAATACTAAATAGATCCCGATGACAATACACTTCGTTGTGCATTCCCCACTACATGCCACACAACCGCGCACCCACAGACTTCATCACTATGGCCTATTACTTGCAACTGCACCGGTCCCTTCAAGTTCAACATGCACTGGGTGAAAGTTGAGGTCAACATGTCCGACAAACCGCGCCCAGAAGGGGATTCGACTCCTCGCTTCACTGTGGATAGTATACCCGGCAGTCATGCTTAAAACATGGTTGTGGGACAGTGCCCCGCACAAGAGATCTTTTGTGATAAGCTCAGTCAACCTATTCTTTGTATCGAATTATCACACTTCCATTTTCACCGTTGATAACTCCATGGTAGGTAAATCGGATAGTACATTCGCATGTCATGCTTGAAATATGGCCGCAGCACAGCGGGGTTCGACTCCACGAGACTTCTTTTTTATGAACTCAGTCAATGAGTTTTTTGTATCGAATTATCAATTATCAGACTTCCACTTTCGACATTCACAACCCTGGTGGTGTATTGGATAACCCGCCTGTCGTGTTTGAAACATGGCTGTGGAAGAGCAGGATTGACAAGCGATCGGATACCAACGGATAGCACATGTGGCTGTCATGCTTGAAACATGGCTGCGGGACAGGCGACTCCAAAAGACTTCTTTTTTATAAGCTCAGCCAAGGTGTTTTTTGAGTCGAATTATCAGACTTCCACTTTCAACATCCACAACTACCTGGTGGTGTATTCGATAACTCCGCTTATCATGCTTGAAACATGGCTGCGGGACAGCTGGGTTCGACTGCTCGCCTAAGAGACTTTTTTTATAAGCTCAGTCAATTTATTCTTTCCATCGAATTATCTCTCTTCCATTTTCAACATTGACAACTGTCTGGTAGCTTATCGGCAAGTATACCAGATAGTATACCTGCCTGTCATGCTTGAAACATGGCCGTTGGAGAGGTTCGGCTCCCCACCCAAAAGACTTTTTTGACAAACCCAGCCAACCCGTTCTATTGGTTGATTATGTTCATGCAAAGGAATTATGGTGTCGCCAGAAGCAATCGGATAAAAGTATGTACTTTGTTGACAGGTACTAGGGCGATAATTTGAACAAGAAATAAATTGGTTGAGCCTATCAGAAAAAGTCTCTTACATAGGCAGGGAGTCCAGCCCGCAGCCACGTTTCAAGCATGACAGGCGGGTGTACTATCCGATCGCTTGTGAATGGTGAAAATGGATAATTTGATACAAAGAATAAATTGGTTAAAGCTTCTCAAAAAAAGACCCTCAGGCAGAGAGCCGAACCCAGCGCTGCGTTCCCCACGGCCATGTTTCAAGCATGACAGGAGGGTATACTATGTGATATACTTAGTACTACCAGACAGTTGGTGCGATCCGATATGCTACTGGAGAAGTTGGTAATGCTGGAAATGGAAGTCTGATAATTCATTACAGAAAACAATTTGGCTGAGCTTATAAAAAAAGTCTACACAAGTCGAACCCCACTGTCCCGCAGCCATGTTTCAAGCATGACTGCCAGCTGTACTATCCGATATGCTACCACACAGTTGCCAATGGTGAAGATGGAAGAATGATGGTTCGATACAAAGGACAAATCGGGTGTACTGTCTGATATAATTAAAATGGAAGAGCTATAATTCGATACAAAGAACAAATTGACTGAGCTGATCAAAAAGTCTCTCAGGCCAGTAGTCGAACCTCGCGGTCCCACAGCCATGTTTCAAGCATGATAGGCGGGGTTATCAAATACACTACCGGATAGTTGTGTGATGTCGAAAGTGAAAGTCTGATAATTCGACTCAAAAAAACATATTGGCTGAGATTATAAAAAAAGAAGTCTTTTGGAGTCGAACCCCCCTGTCCCGCAGCCCTGTTTCAAGCATGACAGCCACGTGTACTATCCGTTAGTATCGATCGCTTGTCAATCCCGCTCTTCCACAGCCATGTTTCAAACACGACAGGCGGGTTATCCAATCCACTACCAGGTAGTCGTGGATGTCGAAAGTGGAAGTCTGATAATTAATAATTCAAGACAAAAAACACATTGACTGAGTTGATAAAAAAAGAAGTCTCGTGGAGTCGAACCCCGCTGTGCTGCAGCCATGTTTCAAGCATGACATGCGAATGTACTATCCGATTTACCTACCATGGAGTTGTCAACGGTGAAAATGGAAGTGTGATAATTCGATACAAAGAATAGATTGACTGAGCTTATCACAAAAAGTTAAAACATCTCTTGGGCCGCCGGGCGGGGCGCTGTCCCGCAGCCGTGTTTCAAGCATGACTGCCGGGTATACCGTATATTATCCATAGTCCCTGAAGCGAGAAGTCGAACCCCTCCCTCCCGCGGCCGCAGTGATGAAGTCTGTGGGTGCGCGGTTGTCACGTGGCACGTAGTGGGTCACTGGGGAATGCACAACGAAGTGTATCGACTTTGTGTTTACTCCCGTGACGGCGTTCTTAACGAGAGGGAAAGGGGATGTATGCACGGAGTGCAATGTTATTGGGATTTGGGCGAACGTCCCGAGGGACGAACCGGCCTGAGAGTGGTCCTTGCCTGTGTGAGATGATCTGAGGTGAGCTGCGAATCCCAAAATATTAGGAGTGAGGAACGACGCAGCGTAGTGAACCTCGGATCCCCAAAAATTAGGAGCCATGTCGAGGTGAGGCTACAGGACCAGCCGGGTAGCGGGACAGTAAGACGCAGGGATGCATCGTCCATGCGAGTAGGGGTGCGGGGCGGCAGCACCATCCACAAGAGACAGTGGGCATCCACACGAGGGGGGGTAGTGGGTAGACCACCACAAATTGCCGCGATGGCTGGTGGATGGGTGTTTCCTTCCCTTACCTGGTTCATTGCACAGTATTGGGTGAGAAACCTGGCGAGAGTTCGCGACGACGAACTTCCTGCATGAGTAGTGATTGAGAGCAGCCCCTCACCTGCTCTCTATCCATGGCCAGCTCCCCCACTGGACTTTGCTTCATTGCACATGGATGTATGCAAGGATCTAAGCCCTCAAAGCCCACCGAGTTGGAAAGACGCATAGGTGAAATCAGAAGATGAGTAGCGTCATCGGGCATCATTTGCAGTCGAGTGCGCCAGGCAGAGAAGGTGCAGGTAGCTTAAGATGGATGAGATCCATTAGCAAAACACGAGACGCAGAAAAAAAGAAAGGCAGAAGGCAGCAGGCTGGCTGGAACCTGCTGGAGAGTGGGCCGAGCGCAGCGCAGTGCGGAGACAAGAGAGCCACGTGCCGCACTACCGTGGCACACGCAACCAGTGTTACTCTGGTCGTCAGGGCAGTTTTGTATCAAATCAAATACACTCTTTCTTGCCCCACTGATCATTGCCTTCAATGTTTGGCATATCTTGAACACATACATACGCTGCAGGGGGCGGTCGAAGTAAAATGTTGTTGTCCGAGTACCAACAAATGTAATATCGACATATTATGTCAGCGACTTACGACTTAACCCAAAATGTATTGATCCTTGCACTTCTCGCCATTCGTAATCTACAGTAGCTTCCCCAACCCATCATTATACCCATCGACTTCACACACACCTTCTCCTCTATCCTCGTCAAAAATTCTGCCCCGATTCATCTCCAGAGACACTCTGACCGCCACATATCTTCCAGATATCATTCCCGACCAAGGTTGGGACAAGGTTGAGGCTGTCGAAAGCGCTATGCGCAAGGCATGATGGAGCGGCGCCATTACCGAAGATACCTGTCGGCACTACCAGAGCAAGAAGTGCACAGTTGGCTGGGACAAATTTGTCCAGCCGAGGAGAGACAACGGTGATGACCAAATTTCATGATTTATACGTATCGCCTGAGGCGTTTTATCATCAAATCAGCAGCCAGCTGTACAGATATTAGTGTTGAATTTGTATGTGCCTGTATATGAAATGGGATGTGTTATCTGTAGGTCCCCACTGCCGTTCTCGCCGAAGAGGTTCTTCTGTAGCCTCTCCAATCGACTATCCCATATGATACGAAAAAGATTGGATGAGAGCCGTATACGCGATCTCATCAGGTGTCAGGGTGCGCGGCACAGAAATGCCCTCCACATCTAACAGGTACTTGGCCATTTCCTCGATATCGTACTCCCCACATTGAGCTCCGGCTGCATGTTGTGGCGCTGCCTCCACTCCCATAGGCAAATGTGACCACCAGAAAGTCTCATGCTTGCCGCAAAAAGTCCAAGCAAGTGCTTGTCTGTGCAGGAGGGCATGATTTTCGTCGGGGAAAGAACATCTGCATTGACGTGGGCAGGGGCCCCGAGTACGAAAGTGTGAAGTGTTTCTTGTGCTTCCGTTCTGCGTGCTCATTGCTCATCCTGTTTTGATCAGATGCTCAGCAGTTGACTCAAAATGAACCCTAAGAAGAAGATATTTGAGACAGTACGGGGGGGTCGTCTTTTGTCTAGTCTCCAAATTCAAATAATCGGCTTTCCTCAGGGTTTACAACATTAGATACAAAGGAGGCAACGTGGATCAACTCAGTCAGTCACCCAGTCAATTCACAGGACCCGTACAAAGGACGGCGTTTGCGTCACTCCAAACTTCGTCGGAGCGTCATTATCGTAGACAACAAAATTGTTGAAATATGACCAAGGAAACTAATGGCTAGGTCTATCAAGCACATATTCTAGTTCTCTAGACTATTTTGCTCCGTGTTTTCTGGTTTCTCCGAATACAATGAGGAATCAGACTGTACGTTAATGTTCGGGATGGGTCCCGTGAACCAATGTCTCGCGGAGAATGCAGGATCCTGCGGAAAATATGAAGACGGCTATGACAATCACAATCGAGTAATCTATGCCTTGGATGAGCCGAGGTCTAGCGAGTATGTCAATGATACTTACTCATGGTCTGTACATTGGCTGTCTGTATGTTTGGAAAAAGCAGCATGATGATCATGAATACTACCCAGATAATACCTATCCAGCCGATTGGATATGACCATCGACCAATACTGAATGGGCCTGGCTGTAATTTGTTCCTCCCCGAGGTGATGGTGTCACGTATGAAATGTATAAACCTATGACCGACGCCCTTCAACGCATAACATTAATATTGGTGCCTTGAGAGAAGATATCTTCACGTACGAGGCCAAAGAATTAAACGCTGCGGTGGAAAATGATAATATCCCACAAATGGCAGAGAGCGCTATCACAAGCCATACAGCATTCACTGGAGTCTGGGACTTGTGATTGATGTGCTTCCACCACTTCGAACCGGGAAGAGCATTGTCCCGAGAAAACGCGAAAACGACACGTGAGGCATCAACGACTTGTGAGCATCCGCAAAGGTACTGTCCGGGAAGTAAGTAATTGAATTTGATCGCTATCTATAAACGCACTTTCCTGCAGTATTGTGATAGAGCACCACAGGGCCATAGCACCTTTCTTCCCCAGGACATTGAGATACACTTGACCAAGGGGGAGTGCTAGTTTCGTCTCCATGATGTCCGACACCGAGGTTGTAGCGTATGAAGCGGCGATATAATAGAGCCAGCCTAGGACCTCAGTGACCCCAACCCCAACCAAAATCGCAATAGGTGCTGCACGTGCTGCTCCCGCGGTTTCCTCAGCGATGTGTGCCGCAGAGTCATCTAGATGAGACACGGTTAATCAAGAATATAAATCGTGCCAAAACGTACCGAAAATTCCCGTTTAAACTCGCTCTTGTAGCCAAGTTTCCCGAGCAGAACATTGTCTTCTTGATGAAGAACGGGGAGATCATCCTGGCTAACATCGGCGGTAACAATGCCAACCTGTTTACGCTTCGACATAATAGCGAAATTCGTAGGAGAGAGGAAACATCGAATGCGGGGTGGAGTGCATCCATCCAAATATATACCCAACGATAAAATCTCCACTTCCTCCTTGGCGAAAAAAGAGCATTATTGGAGATAAGGGGACATGAATCCTGGGAGAAATCCGCTCTTATCCCGGTATGTGAGTTCAGGAGGAACGGGAGCTAATACTTTCAGACAACGGCCCTGGGTCATTAATCAATAACCACAACTCCAACAACCTAGAATTTCACTTCGTCCTGAAGGAAAACCACGCCGACATTGAAGGATAGAATCGCTTAGTTTCACGAAGTACATGCATACAACAGTCCATTTTGTTCAGCACAGCAAGCGAAGGGACACGTCACACCACCAGTAACCTACGACACAGCTCATACACGCCGAAACACAGCTCCACTTTACTTCCCGCGGCAGATGGCGATCAGATCTGTTCTTGCCGTTCCTAGTCCTCGCCTCAAGTGCTCGATGAGCTGGGCTTGGTCCTCGCGCCGATCGTGCACTTGGTCGTTCAGGCGAGAGTAAAGGGTAATATTAGCACTGTATAGGTGATCAGTTGGCGTGATCATGATCCACCACGAGACAGGAACACGATCGTATTTGATAAGAAGACACGCACGTGAGGTTATCCTTAACCCAATCTATGATATCTTTGAACTGGTTTGCAAGTTCTGCAGAGCTGCGGTTAGTACCGTTTCGATAGCGAAATAAAAATCGTGTCAACGAGACTTGTGCAGTCAGACAACGGCGGATGCAAGAGAATGCAAGAGAACAAGGATGAATAGTGTACCTTCAGAGCCCTGAAGCCACTCTTCCGTCGAGCAGGTTGACCACTTGTGTACGAGGCCTGCGAAAGTTTCCGCACTCAAGAACGTCTCCATGTCCCGGAACATGCCTTCAAGGGAAAGATCGTCCGCTGCACCCGAGTCAGGAGGGGAAATAGGAGGGGAAGATTGACGGATTGCGTCGATGTCGTGGTCAACAACGGAGTGGTTACTGTCATCGGGGCGAACACTTGGCAATTCTCGGGCACACTCGTCCATCCTGACCCGTTTAACACCGCGCGCGTATTCAATCTCGTCAGGGAGCGAGAAATCGGCCTCATCCTCCGGAGCACTCTGGATGGCACGCTTCATCCTGCGCAATACAGGGGCTGTGGCGCCTGTCCTGCACGCATCGAGTAGTCCTTCATCCTCGTTTACTGTCTGCTCAAGATTTTCGTGGACTCCCCCAAGGAGTTGGGTGGACTGAGACTCCCGGGCAGATAATTCGTTGGAGTTGACCGTATGTGCGTCATCGAGTTCACCACGGATAGTCCCATAGATTGGGACAGGCGTTGCAATGGCACGACAAGTAGAGATCACCCCTGAGACGACGCCTCCTGTGGATATATGCGCGCCTTTCATTCCGGAGATAGTTAAATCTGCTCCTTGAGGCATGCTGTTGTGCATAGGAGAAGTGGGTCGAGCAAATTTTGCGCCTGGATTGGATGGTGGAACGAATGGCGAAACTTTGCTACAGAATGGAGAGCTGGACCTGCGTGGAGTCGCTAAAGATTGCATATCAGGGCGATGTACGCCACTAAAACGCCCTGACGTGCTAGAGAACGGAGTGTCCGTGACTGCGGCTTGGTGGTCGCCAGTGCCAGGCTTGCCAGCGTGTTTATTCTTCCCGAACATAGCAAAGCGAGGTCTCTTCTCTGAATCATTTTTGTGTGGAGTCGAAAGACACGGGTCTGGTTCGTACTGAATACTGCGATTGTGTTGCGGTTGGCCCATCGAACTCTGGCTCCGAGGCGGCATATCAAAGGGGTTTTCAGTGTCTGCATGGTTAGAAGCACGATATCCTGAACGGGGAACAAATGTCTGACGTGCGCTCATAATTGATGTTGCTTCTGTGCGAACGAAGAAAAAGAAAATGGTTGAAAGTGAGAGAATCAACGAGAATGAGTTGAAAGTGGGATGCATGAGATTAATAACATGTTTGGATTGTTTGGATCGAAGGCTTTTGCCAAACAAACTACTCAGTGGAAACTGCCATTATATCACATTCCGCAATTAGCAACGTCGGCAGAAGACGAACTACGAGAAAAACTATAGCATTACGGGCCACACTCTACGACAATTAGCTCCTGTAATGGCAACGTTAGTAAAACTTACAAAGTTAGTTGAATTGAGCAAGTATCAAAGAGGATTTCGATGCATGTCCATTTCGTGACATTATTTTCAACCGACTATATGATGAGTCTACCACACGTACGCAATGATATCGCAAACCGAGCCAACCGAAGCAGGACGCAAGACTATTTCTTTTTTACGGACTTGATACGAATTTGTTCATCACCTATGAAAACTCCCTATGCATTCATTAATCCCCTGCTATACTCGCATTTACACCTGAAGAAGTGCTCACCTTGCCCTTGTACGGTTCAGGCGGACGCCATTTCCGTATGCTTGCAGCAAAAAGACCAAGCAAGTGCTTGTCCGTGCAGAAGAGCATGATCTTCGTCGGAGAAAGAACATCTGCCTTGACATGTGCAGGAATGGGCACGTAGACGTTATGAGAGTGCCCCAGCTTCATATTGAGCCTTTGGCCATTGCCACCATTTGTCGTTCCTCTCGGATCGTCCTCCAAAGCAGCTCTGTATCCGACACCCACAAGGTATATGGGGACAGTGAAACCCTCCGTCATTCCGACGACCGCGTTGTTTATGAGCGTCCGTGTAAGACCCCACATCGACCGCTGTTTCTTCACCTCCGCATCCTCCACAGCAATTGTGAGCACATTCTCTTGTGGAAACGTGAGCTTCATGTATGATTCCAATGGGACGGACGTCGAGCCAAGAGGTCCTTTGACTTCGAGTGAAGTTGGGGATTGGGTGATGGTGACATTGGGTGGTATTGGGATGGGGTTTTTTCCTATATGAGAGATATGCACAGAGGCGCGAGCAGAAGAGCTAAATTGCCGTAGAGTGTTGCTCCACGTCGCCCGTGGTATCATAATTTTTTGTCAGAAGAGTTGTCTTCAAGCTTTGCAGTTATAGTTTAATGTCACGTGATATTAGACCAAGCACATTCGCCTCCAGCTACGATTCCTGTCGACTTGACGTGCATAGGTGTTTTCGCTTATCTAGTGACTATTCAACTCTCTCTTTTTCTTCAAATGCCATCAGAACTTTGCCCACCATATGCGCCGTTTTTCGGCTTTGCAGGTGTTGCGTCAGCTGTAAGTCGCCGCAATTTGAGCGTTGCGTTCAATTCATCGTAACATCTTCCGTAGATGATTTTCAGCAGTACGCTGTGGTTCTGAACTCTCGAACTCTACGTTGTCTAATTCACTCTGATACAGCGGTTGGTGCAGCGTTTGGAACGGCAAAGGCTGGAATTGGCATTGCTGGCCTGGGGACATTCAAGCCAGAATTGATCATGAAGGCGAGTGATGCCCTTTGACTGGCTCCTTTGACTTCATCTTTCAGAATACAGTCACTAGTACCTGTGGTTATGGCAGGAATCATTGCAGTGTATGGACTAGTGGTATCGGTTCTCATCGTAGGAAATAGTAAGGCTTCTTCTAGCATTTCAGGATAGCATTGATTGGTTCGCGTTGTGCAGTGAACCCATCGAACTATTCCCTAGCTACAGGCTTCATTCATCTAGGAGCAGGTATTTCATGTGGCGCAACTGGCATTGCTGCGGGCTACGCCATTGGCCTCGTCGGCGATTCGGTAAGCATTTTAAATCACTTTGAATGGAGGCGTGGACCTTATGTATTACTGATTGTAGTTCGTTCGGGCATATGTTCACGAGCAGAGAGTATTCGTGGGTATGATTCTCATCCTGATCTTTGCAGAAGTCCTGGGGCTTTACGGGTGGGTATTCTATGCGTAGTTGCCGATACCTGCTAATCTTGGTACTTTTCAGTCTCATAGTTGCACTAATGATGAATACGAGGGCCACCGGGCTTGTGGATTGCAACTGATCACGGATGTTTTACTACATACAATATGCGGCCGACGTAAATATGACCTCCTACTAGGGTTACCCATGTCCCCGCAACAAGGTTGTTTCCTTTGTGGAGTGAGGTTAAGGATTCCCCGTCACCCAGGTTCAAGCTTTGTGAATGTTCATTTTCAGGCTCTTGAACGGCTACTACGAGATGAAGACTCTGAGATGATTGAAGATGAACGACGCCGCCTCGGTCGCTTCCTGCTACGTTCCCTGGAAACTGAGCGCGAAGTTCTTGAACTCGACTCAGAGCTGTCAGATGAACTAGACCCTGAATCTGACTCCGAGTCTGAACTATCTGAGGAAGACGACCGTGAAGATCTGTTTATAATGGAGTATCAGCCAATGTTGATACAAGATGTGAAGTCCTAATGACCTTCTGGCTTTCTTCCGAGTTCTCTCAGATTCATCTTCCTCTTTTGCTTTCCCTTTGGATCCCTCCGGCTCCTTTCGTTCCAGCTCCTTTGCCTCTAAAATTCTGTTGGCCGTTCCGCTCCTGGACGATTGCGTTAGTGAAATTCCAGCCGGAATAGTGACCGTCGACGTACTTTCTTTTGAACTCCTCTGGCACTTCAACTGAAGGTGTTCCCTCAGCCTTCAACTTTGCAAGCAACCTCGGATTTTCTAATAGTTCTGTCCGCGAGGGACGGGACACATATGGACGTGTAGACTTGCATTCGAATATAAAATGCCCTAAACTCGCTTTGTTCACACTGCCGTGCATACAATAAGTTCAAACAACACATACCTCTACCAAGACACTTCTGGCAAATGGTGGCGGAGCTCGCCTTCGGGTGGTTGTTTGACCGACGATGAGGCGCGAATTTTGACATTACAGTACACGCTTTCGTCTGACCTCGGTCAACAGTTGGGATAAGCTATGTATCGGACTTTGAATATATTTAGCTAAGTTTAGATATTTTGAGTCCACGTGAGAAATTCACAGCCCATCATTCTGATTCATAATGCAGACCAAGATTTTAATCCCTGAACAAGCACTTCGTGAGTTTTCGGGCAGACTACTTGCTGTGCCGGTATATACGCGGGAAGAACGTGGAGTGCGACCCCCTCTGCCGACGCCATTATATAGACCTGAAGTTTGCTAACACCCATACCCTGGTCGCATAATGACAGCGACATCACTCACACCACAGCAGAAGGTGACTCTTGAAACGTTCCGCAAGCAAGTATTCGAAGAAGACATCATTCATGATGGCGATTCGATTGGGACGGATGACGCAACCCTACTGTGAGCCCAATCTAATGCTATCGGTGTTGCACCACCTTACAGTATATTACAGTCGGTTTCTACGCGCACGCAAGTTTAATTTGAGTGAATCAAAGATAATGTTGCAGAATTGTCAGCACTGGCGGAAAACTGTGGGAGGCGACGGGATAGATGCGTTATACCACAGACTAGATCCTTATGACGTGCGTGCTGCCGGGTTACGCCTTTGCCATCAAAGTCAATCATGAAACTTTACGTATAGTACCCCGAGCGGGAAGAAGTGTTCAAGTCCTGGTCCATGTATTTCCACAAGGCAAGTTCTCCGTGAAAACATTTGTTGGAAATACTGATGTTAGTGGTTGCGGCGGACGTCTCAGACAGACAAGGTGTGCTTGCTACCCGTGCTTGACTTCAGTCACAGTGGCTGAATATTCTGTGCTTGAAGAAAGGCCGACCAGTGAACATCCAATTTTTCGGCGGGCTGAACCTCCCGCAATTGTACAAGCATATCACACCGCAGAAGCACTGGGAAGCCATTGTTGTAAATGCAGATTCACTTACCCGTGAAGTGCTTCCGGCCGCATCGTGCGCTGCAGGGAAGCATATAGATCAAGGGGTTGTAATTGTGGACCTTAAAGGTTTTGGGTTAGTTATTGGTGTGTTCTAGCTGCCGGTAAGCTGATGATTATGACTATGTCCAGACTGTCACAGTTTTGGCAAGTGAAATCATTGGCACAAGCGTCGTTCCAGATCTCGCAAGATTATTTCCCCGAAACGTGCGTCCTTTTAGTTTGCATTGCATTGATTTGCCTTATGGTCTCAGAATGGGTCAATTATTAATAATCAACGCGCCATCCTCATTTGCCTTTATCTGGGGAATAATGAAACCGTGGCTGGCAAAAGAGACTGTAGAGAAGGTTGACATTCTCAGTTCCAATTATAAAGAGGTCCTGCTCGAAGTAATAGATGCCGAGAACTTGCCAGTGACATTGGGAGGTCAGTGCACTTGCGAGAGTGAAGGAGGGTGCGACCTTAGCGGTGCGGGACCTTGGATGGATGTGAGGAAGGCAAGGAAAATGCAGGGATGTACTGAGGACGATAAACCCATAGAAATGACAGCAGAAGTCCAATCCAGGTGAGTATACATCTCTCCGATACTGCAAACGCCGAAGGAAGTAAACACGATGACTTTGTTACCAATGCAATAGATGCTGATCTTCATTAGATTAAATACATAGAAATATGCACGTATATCATACATGAATGTCGATATGGAGAAAATTCGACGACTAGACATCAGCTTCCTTGGAGCAGACTTTGACACTCCTTTGACGAATTCTCAAGATGAGTTGCATGGATGTGAACAAGATGCTCCCGCACATAGCTACGCTCTAGAGACAGCGCATCAGCCAAAGAAAACAAACGTGCAGCTCGACAGGATCTAATCACCCCAGCAAAGACGATAGGCTTCCACCAAATATAGTTCCGGGTCAGGAGAGCCCCACAAATCGGAGCACCTAAATGAACGTGAGTTGATGGTTGAATAAGCAAATAATGCACGTGCCCACAAGTGATCCGATACCTATGAATACATGTCAGGACGTCAGCGGGTTCAAACTTCAAACTCATGCTCTCCTGGGACTTACTAGATGCTGCAAATGAGATTCCCATGCGAATACTCGAGGACACCGTCAGATTAAATCAAAGATGTGCAACAAGTGATTACCCAAGGTCCGATATTTCGGGAGTCAGATGTGATGCCAATGGAGCCATCATTCCTATGCCTGGTCCGGTCGACAATCGGTAAGCGTCGTAGGAGCACTAAATCATACACGTACAGACTCCAGCAAAATAACCATAGGTAACACCTATCAATGCCACACTGGTCATTGAGCGCAAGCCAATCATTGCAAATATTATAGCAGAGGATATTAAAGAGGAACCGATGACCGTATTTGGGATTCCTGCATAGGCAGACACAATACCCGCAGTAAGTCGTCCAAAGAAAGAACCGATGTGAAGGATTGAAAGCTATAAAAACTAGTGAGCAGCTCCCTGTAAACCACTACTTCGGCACACACCGAATAAAATGAAAATCTGCTACCTAAACCATGCAAAGTAGAGTCTAATTGAAGATAAAAAGTTTCGAAGAAAAATCCGGCTTCGAAAGTAAACATCCTAGGCAATACAAGTAACTTGGACGTTCACGACAATGCTTTGACCAACTCACCATACACACGCACAAACATAAGCAGGATCCGTCAACGAATTTTTGAGGATACGAGTGTAGCTAACGGCCTTTGGTTGCGGTGGAAGCCTTGTTCGCATGAGGAGACATGCTATGAAAAGCAAAGCGCTGGTCATGCCCGCACTCGCACGGACACCATTCGCAAAACCGAATTTTCCATTGATCAGGTTGTTGAGCATGATTGGATGAAAGATTGAGCCCAGTGATGCGCCCGCGGCGACAAGTCCCATCACGAAAGATCTGCGTCGCTGGAAGTGATGAGACACTACAGCGATGGAGGGAACCATCGTAAGACCTGTCGCAAACCCGGAACCGATGCCTTGAGTGAGGAAGATCTTGCAAAATCGTCAATATTAATAGAGTAACACAGTGGTAGAAACAGGACCTACTTGATAGTATCCGTTTGGCTTCGTGAGGGACAGCATAAAGAGAAAAAAGGACTGGAGCAGACAACCGACTATCATCACATGATAACTGAATATATGATCAGGAACATCTCTCATGCGGAATCAGGCTGCTTGCAGACATACAATGCACCCCGGTCAAGCATCCTTCCTGACAGGAGACCAACTGATAATATCAAGAATCCGTTGACACTTCCTATCCAGCTATACCATAACAGGGGTCAGAAACACTGGTCAAGAAACGACATCCGGCAGAGGTTACTGACGCGATTGCGGATGGAGTGGCATTTGTCAGGTAAGTTTGAGTGTAAAAGTCTGTATATCGTGATTATCCACTTGTTCTGTAAGACAACCAAGGAATTTTGCCTTGATAGACACCATAGGCGTCAGAATATCTGGAACTTGCTTAGTGGCTTTTGCTCACAAGCGTTGAGCGAACTTTACCCAAAGCCACAGAATTGGATTAAGAATCTTGAAGGAGGTTGGTGATGTATGCAGCAATATGTTACTAAAACACTTACACACCTAGCGCTGTACCCCATGCTGTAAGACCACCATCGGGAAAATCAGGCGCGTATAGTTGATCGTCATGCCCCTTCTTGCAAAACTGATTTTGGACAGGGGTGATTTCGACAGATTCCGAGTGGCCTTTGGAGACATTTGCAGTTTCATCACAGGAGAGATGTGATGACATGGATAACAGATGTTAAAGAAGGCAAGGGATGGGGTATAGTATATGCCCGTGCCCGAGGATAGAGCTTAAGTATTCCAAGCATAAGGCCTTGGCATTGGCCGCCTGATTAACTAGCGTGTAAAGTATATCCCGGGCATGTGACTCCAAGGCTACTAGTGGGTGAAAGGATTCGGCCTTGTAAGCCTACCCGAGAGAGCTGATTTCATTATGTATGTCAATTCGCTCAGTATAATTACCATGCTCGAGTTTTTCTAGATGGACCTACTAAAGCCTTTGCCGCACTCCATGGTACGTGCACCTATCAGCATGACCAACGCTGAGCGCTAGCTACTTGCTGCGACGGTATTGAGTAAAGGGTCCCCCATGGACCCTATCATGATGGATATGACATGACATGCCATTGACGGTTGCTATTCCCTTACTTATTACGTGCTTGTCAGATGCCATACCTTTGATGATTCGGTCATACGGATGTATATGATCTTTTCTGGTGTTTGGCAATAGAAGAAATATTGGATGTTTAGGCATAGATCATGATTTGTACTTAGTCGCGCGACTTGGACAACAACGAACCTCACGTGATTATTAGTGCTGCCGCGGTTCAGCCCAGAATCACGGCTCGAACCTGAACTTTTGTAGACCGGACCAAAGCTCAGTCCAAGGTTAAGGCATTAGCTGAATCATGAGCTGGTTCGGACTAGTCCGAACTGGTCTGAACCCATGTGTTTCAAGTGATAAAGGTGTTACAAAGAGTGATAAAACACAACACAGTAACATAGCCATCAGTAAACTACGACTTTTGCCACAAGAAGTACAGAATTCGCATTTTTCAAGCTGTGAGTCTATAGGTTTCTGTGGAATCTGTCACTGGCTGCATAAGAACATGAAATTTGTACTTCCTGTGACAAAAATTGTAGTTTACTGGTGTTAACACTCAATCTGAATGTCTGCAAGGAAGGAGAGGTATATCACGCAAAAAGAGCAAGCTATGGGTGACAGATCAATGACAAGTGCAGTGATATACAAACATGAATATTGATGAATACTGGTTCTTCAAGCATATCCAGTTTTTCCCGGGACAATTGCGAATGCAGGACTCCCTTTGGCAAACATATTGCGCACATCTTGTACAAGTTCATCCGGTCGTTCAGTAGCAGCGAGGTGGCCTCCTATCTGATGATGGGACTCGAGAACAAGATTGTACATCTTGCGCAACCATCTAGGTTCGCATGTTAGCTTCATAGTTGCGAAGTCGATCCGAAGAAACGTACGCTGCGGGCACGGCTGCAAGCTCTTTCGGAAAGTACGAAACCCCCATAGGAATAGTGGGGCCACGAACTAAAATCGTATTCCGATCGCCAGCTAACTCGAAGTAGATGCGAAGGGAGGCGGCAGGCCCTGCACGGGAGAACCAATACAATGAAATCCATGTCAACACTGTTCAAGTTCCGAAGTAGGTAAGCCTCAGGCCAAAGAAGTCACATATCCCATACCTTCGTCATCAGACCATTTATAATTGTCAGTCCAAACGATAAGTTTCTCGTAAATCCATGCGAGTAGACCAACAGGACTATCAGTAAGACTGTACCCGAGTGTCTGCGGCTGGGTGCTCTGCTCAACCATGTAGCCACTTGCTTTTGTGCGGAACCATTGTGAACGCTCCATGCTTGCTTTCTCCTCTGGAGACCAGGGTGTCAGTAAGTAAGCCAAAAAGGACAGTGGTGACTTCCAGCTCGGTCGATCGGCCCTAGTCAAAAACATGGGCACGTTTTGATATGCGAGAAAAGGACACAAACATCGGAAAGTTGGTATGCCACGCCTTGTGATGCTTCCCACCATACTCCAGAGCCATTTTCCGGGTAATCTAAGGGCGCGCTAAAACAAGAAAGTTACTACTTTGCAAAACTCACTCACCCTGAAACCCCAGTCGCCGCCCTGAGTGACTGAAAGAAATGAACAAAAATTTTTAGAACAATAATCACGGTAGCGACGGACCATACTCGTTGTACCCAAGCACCAGCATCAGCTTGTGAGCTACCTATGTATACCAGTAAGCATAAAGGGAACTTAGAACACGTGATGAAGAATCGCCACCTCAGCATATTGCTTAACACCAAAACCTTGCTTGTGGGGAGCCTCCGAAAAGCCGTAGCCAGGCAAACTAAGGACCACAACATGGAAGCTAGGATGCACAGGGGATGAGTCAGTCAAGAGGGGCAGAATCTTTCTGGCTTCGAGGAAACTTCCGGGCCCTGCCAATTGTGAAGGTCAGAAACCGGTCAGAATGCGTTTAAACATGACATACATCCATGGCAAAACAAAAGCGGAATGGCGTCCACAACTTCGCTCTTCTTGTGGACATAGTGAATGTTCAGCGTGCCGAAACCATCCACTTCAATATCGCGTAAAAACATTGGCAGCTCTTGATTTAATTCACTTTCATTCTTGCGCCAGTCATACCCACTCCTCCACCTTTTCGCGAGTCGTTTGATATCTGCCAGTGGTGCACCATACTTCCATCCAGCGCCCTCCAATTCATCAGGGAAAGTTGCAAGCTCGAGTTTAGCGTGAAGAATAGCGAGTTTCTCGTCCGGAACGTTGATTTGAAAAGGAATTTCATCAGAGAACGACATGGTGGTCAAGGAGTTAGTGGATGACACAATTTACCGTGAATCGTACGTGAGGCTGACTTAACTTTGTTTGCCAGCAGGCTGTAGGGGTATTAGTTAAGCCCCTTTGAAAGTGACTACTTCCACGGAACCAACGCGAACTCGTAACAGACTTTTCGCTGGCCAACTCCCCATTTGGCTGATATTTGTCCCTGCTATTCATTCGTGCAAAAATAGCTCAAACATCCGACATGCCTATCGCTGGACCTATCAGGTTGAATCTGCTATCCACGTAGTGTTCTGAATTTGGTGTTCTTCGGCTTCATACAGCTCCATACAACTACATATACAAACATCAATACAGGAAGGCGTGCGCGATTCCTGAATTTCAACGACTAGACACCAGCTTCCTTGGAGCATACTTTGACACTCCTTTGACGAATTCTCAAGATGAGTTGCATGGATGTGAACAAGATGCTCCCGCACATCGCCACGCTCTAGAGACAGCTCATCAGCCAAACAAAAACAAAAACAAATGCGCAACTTGAAATGATCTAATCACCCCAGCAAAGACGACAGGCTTCCACCAAATATAGTTCCGGGTCAGGAGAGCCCCACAAATCGGAGCACCTAAATGAACGTGAGTTGACGGTCGAATGAGCAAATAATCCACGTGCCCACAAGTGATCCGATGCCTGTGAATACATGTCACTGGGACGTCAACGGGTTCAAACTCCCGTGTTCCGACGGCAAACGAGATTCCCATCCGAATACTCGAGAATACCGTCAGATTAAATCAAAGGTGTACATCAAGTAAATTACCCAAGGTCCGATATTTCGGGAGTCAGGTGTGATACCAATGGAGCCATCATTCCTATGCCTGGCCCAGTCGATAATTGGTAAGCATCGTAAGAGCGCTAAATCGTACACGCACAGACTCCAGCAAAGTAACCATAGGTAATACCTATCAATGCCACGCTGGCCATTGAGCGCAAGCCTATCATTGCAAATATTATAGCAGAGGACATTAAGGAGGAACCGACGACCGTATTTGGGATTCCGGCGTAGGCAGATACCAGACCCGCAGTAAATCGTCCAAAGAAAGAACCAGTGTGAAGGATTGCAAGCTATAAAAGCCGATGAGCAGTTTCGTGTGAACCATCCTCTCGGTACACACCGAATAAAACGAAAATCTGCTGCCTAAGCCATGCAAGGTAGTGTCTAATTGAAGATAAAAGGTTTCGAAGAAAAATCCGGCTTCGAAAGTACACATCCTAGGCAATGCAAGTAACTTGGGCTTTCACGCCAATGTTCTGGCAAGCTCACCATAAACACGCACAGACATAAGCAGGATCTGTCAACGATGTTTTGAGAACACGACTGTAGCTAACAACCTTTGGTTGCGGTGGAAGCCTTGTTCGCATGAGGAGACATAAAGCGCTGATCATGCCCGCGCTCGCACGGACACCATTTGCAAAGCCGAATTTTCCGTTGATCAGGTTGTTGAGCATGATTGGATGAAAGATTGAGCCCAGAGATGCGCCCGCGACGACAAGTCCCATTACGAAAGATCTGCGTCGCTGGAAGTGATGTGATACTACAGCGATGGAGGGAACCATCGTAAGACCTGTCGCAAACCCGGAACCGATGCCCTGAGTGAGAAAGATCTTGCAATATCGTCAATATTAATGGAGCAACACAGTGATAGGAACAGGACCTACTTGATAGTATCCGTTTGGCTTCGTCAGAGACAGCATAAAGAGAAAAAAGGACTGGAGCAGACAACCGACTATCGTCACTTGATAACTGAATATATGATCAGGGATATCTCTCATGCAAACTAAGGCTACTTGCAGACATACAATGCACCCCGGTCAAGCATCCTTCCTGACAGAAGACCAACTGATAATATCAAGAATCCGTTGACACTTCCTATCCAGCTATACCATAATAGAGGTCAGAAATGCCGGCCAAGAAACGACGTTCAGCAGAGGTTACTGACGCGATTGCGGATGGAGTGGCATTTGTCAGGTAAGTTTGGGTGTAAAAGTCTGTATACTGTGATTATCCACTTGTTCTGTGAGACAATCAAGGAATCGGGATCTTGCCTTCATAGACGCCGTAAGCGCTGGAGTACCTGGAACTTGCTTAGTAGTCTTTGCTCGCAAGCGTTGAGCAAATTTTACCCAAAGCCACAGAACTGGATCAAGAATCTTGAAGGAGGTTGGTGATGAATGCAACAATATGTAAAATACTTACACGCCTAACGCTGTACCCCAAGCTGTAAGACCACCATCGGGAAAATCAGGAGCATCTGGTTGATCATCATGCCCGTTCTTGCAAAACTGATTTTGGACAGGGGTGATTGTGACAGCTTCCGAGTGGCTTTCGGAGACGCCCGCAGTTTTATCACAGGGGAGAGGTGATGACATGGACAACAGATGCTTAAGAAGGCAAGGGATGGGGTATAGTATATGCCCGTGCCCCAGGATTGAGCTTAAGTATTCCAAGTATGAGGCCCTGGAAATGGCCGCCTGAGTAATCGCGTATAAGTATATTCTGGACATGTGACTCCCAAGGCCACTAGTGAGAGAAAGGATTCGGTCTGCAACTCGAAGCCCTCCGAGCCTGCAAGCGTACCCGAGTTGGCTTCATTATGTATGTCAACTCATTCAACATAATTGCCACGGTCGAGTTTTCAAGTGGACATACTAGAGCCTTGGCTGCACTCCGTGGTACGTGCACTCCTCCACATGACCATGGCTGAGCGCTAGGTATTTTCTGCGACAGTGCAGAGTAAAGGGTTCCATGGACCCTATAGATATGCATGACTGTTAGTCTCTTGCTTTATTGGTGCCTGTCAAATGTCCGAGTCATACCCTTATGCATGACTGCACTGATGCACCATGGCTCTAGTAGCCACTTGCTTTATTACGTGCCTGTTAAATGTCATACCCTTGATGATTTCGTCATACGAGACATATATGATCTCTCCCGGTGTGCAGAAGAACTTGACATAGGTTTGCGCCGAAGTTGTACTGTAGTGTACAAAACAGAGGCGCCGCTTTTTCGTGCTTCGCACACGTAGAACAATCAAATAAGGATTAGTCAGCAAGCTAATCGTCCGCAGGCTAAAGTTCAAGTCAATAAGTAGTACTTGACAATCACCTTTTGGGCACCGCGTACACACACATGCACTACGCAGAATCATCAAAACTGCGCCATCCATGCTTATTTATCGTTCGAATTCAGGCTCACTTCGCAGTGTGTACTATGCATTAGTACTGTTTTGTACCTAACACCATCATGATTTGGAATGGTTTCTGGCGAGGGGAAATGTATCGTGCAAAAATAGCAGGCCATGAGTGAACCATGGCAGGCACCGCAATACACTTCAAGCATATCCAGTTTTTCCGGGGACGATTGCGAACGCAGGGCTCCCCTGGGCGAACATATTGCGTACATCTTGCACAAGCTCTTCCGGTCGTTCAGTAGCAGCAAAGTGACCTCCTGTCTTATGATGGGACTCGAAGACGACATTGTTCATCCTGCGCCACCAACTAAGCTCTGACGTTAGCTTCATAGAGGTGAAGTTGATCCAACGAAACGCACGCTGCGGGCACAACTAAGAGTTCCTTCGGAAAATGCGAAGTTCCCACAGGAATAGCGGGGCCACGACCTAAGGTATCGAAATCGACGCTGCATTCAAAGTAGATGCGAAGGGAGGCAGCAGGCCCGGCACGGGAGAACAAATACAATGAAATCCAGGTCAGTACTGTTTCAAAGTAGGTAAGCAACGAGCGAAAGAATTTATATTAATGATACCTTCGTCATCAGACCACTTGTAATCATCAGTCCAAAGGACCAGTTTCTCATAAATCCAGGCGAGCAGACCAATGGGGCTGTCAGCAAGACTGTATCCGAGTGTCTGTGGCTGGGTGCTTTGCTCAGCAAAGTAGCCCGAACCTTTCTTCCGGAACCGTTCGGAACGCTCGATACCTGCTTTCTCCTCTGGAGACCAGGGTGTCAGCAAGAGAGCCAAGAAAGCCAGCGGTGATTTCCAGTTCGGTGGTTCGACACTAGTCAAAATGATGAGTAATGCAGGGTGCTGCGACGAGAAAAGAACACATACACTGGAAAGTTGGTGTGCCACGCCTTGTGATGCTTCCCACCATACTCAAAAGCCATTGTCCGGGTAATCTAAGAACGTGTTAAAACTGGGAAAGCTCTTTCCGCATGACGAAACTCGCTCACCAAGAAACCCCAGTCACCTCCCTGGGTAACTGTAAAAGAAATGAGCAAACTCGTTGCCATAATAACGGTAGCGACGTACCATACTCGTTGTACCCAAGAGCAAGCATAAGTTTGTGAGCTACCTATGTACACCAGTAAACATTTAAGAGAGATGAGTGTTCGACGAAGAATACACACCTCAGCATATTGCTTAACACCAAAACCTTGTTTGCGAGGAGCCTCCGAAAAACCATAGCCAGGCAAGCTAAGGGCTACAACATGGAAGCTAGGATGTTTAGGGGACGAGTCAGTCAAGAGAGGCAGAATCTTTCTGACTTCGAGGAAACTTCCGGGCCCTGCCAATTGTGAAGAGTCAGGACCATATCAGTACTAGTTGCACGACATACATCCATGGCAAAACAAAAGCGGAATGGCGTCCACAACTTCGCTCTTCTTGTGAACGTAGTGAATATTTAGGGTATCGAAACCATCAACAGCAATATCGCGTGTAAACATTGGCAACTCTTGATTTAATTCACTTTCATGCTTGCGCCAGTCATAACCGCTCCTCCACTTCTCCGCAAGTCGCTTGACATCCGCCAGTGGTACACCGTACTTCCACCCAGCGTCTTCCAGTTCGTCCGGAAAAGTGGAAAGTTTGAGTTTGGCTTGTAGGGTAGTGAGTTTCTTGTCGGGGACGTTGATTTGGAAGGGGGTTTCGTCAGAGAACGACATGGTGGTTATTCTCCTGGGTTGATCATCATCCTTAAGTAATTGAGGAACGGGAGATTAGATGGACCTAAATTACTATTTTCCCAGGGGAGAGAGCCGAGTAATACCATGTACCACATAGTATTTCCAATCACTAGGCATTCGCAATGTTTATTATTATACAAATGGGTAATGCGGTTCAGAATATCGGTATAAAATCGTGTATCCTGTCTCTTGCATCTTGCGCAATACACTCTGCTATCCACGTAATATTCCGAATTTCCTGTTCCTTCAGCTTCGTATAACTGTAGAACACGCCGTATTGGAACTGCTGCAAAAAAGCGAGCTTGTTGAGGTGTACCTCCATCCGGAAGAAACGATCCTCCAGCTGTGCAGCTACTCCAAGGTCCCCGAGGTCACCATTGCTCTGAGCTGATGCTAACGCCGAGTTATCAAAGAATGAACGATATTCGCCGACGTTCTCGCAAACTTGGCGAACTTGGTCAATGTCGTCTGCTTTGGCAAGGCTGTTGTTACCGGCAGGGAACAATCGCCCAATGGCGGGAAAGAGCTTAGCGCGCTGCTCCTTGGAGAGGTCCGTGTCAAAGGAGTTGATGGTGATGTTTATCGTCCGTCTATCAGCTTCAAAGGCGAGAATACTGTGCATCACGTCTGCTGTTGGCGAACCAATAGTGGAGACATAATTATAAAAGTCTTCGAGATACGCTTTGTAGACGGTATTCCTGATTATCTCAATGTTCAGGTCATCGAGATCGGCGGCGGATAGGCAACCACGGAAGTAGGGTGCTAATCATGGCGATCAGTATTGGGAGTAGGGGTTATGGCAGGCAAATACCTAGAGGCGTTTCTACCAATACACTCTGATAAAGCTCTTCAACATTGGTGGCCACACACAATGCAGGCATGGTATCGAATATGCCCAGAGGATGACATCGTTCAAGAAGTTCGTGTGTATCCCTCTCGTGGAGCGTGCCCGTTATAAGCAGGACGACATTATCAATCATGTATGCATACCTATAATCTATGAGCGAGGGAGCAGGCAATTGATCACTACACACGTAATATAATCCAAGAACTTGCTCAGAGGCTCGACAGCATTGCTGCGGAGAAAATTGAACTGGTCCACGAGAATCTGCGTTGCCTTGTCTGCTATAGTTGCGGTGGACAGCGGGGATGGTTCGTTCGCAAGGAAGTTTCCGTAGTCGGTCGCAGACAGTTGAGTTTTAAAGTCTACAGTAATGTAAGTCAGGGGAGTAGCGTGTGCTTTCCTTGCTGACCTTCCAATGTCTCGCATTGGGTCAAGCTGGCATAGTGAGCTTGAGTGAGGGTGCCAGACTTGTAGCCTCGGACGATCCCTTCAAGGAAGCCGCTGTTCACCTAGAGGGTATATTTCTGCTAGTTTCACAGGACGTATCGAAAGCTACACTCACGTTGAAGAAGAGACCCTCCATTACTCGGTTGAAATGACCGTGACAATTCAAAGGTGGGTACTTGCTGCGACCGTTGATTCTATAAGAGGAAGTTTGTTCCCAGCCTCTCACTATATCCTATCATGATCATTTGATTGGCCTGCATATGTACCTTGGCAATTTGAGCTCTGCCTCAAGGTGCATAGAGCAGCCGCTCAGCTGGCGGAAACAGTCGCATTATATTACGCCATTATGTTCACACACTTGCAATTGCTTCCCCCAACGTATAAGTTTGTGTGGGCCGCCTTCTCGCTGAGTTCTGACCATGTCTGTATCTGACAAACGCTCGGAATCGATGGTCGAGGGGGACCGGCCTCTCGCGGAGGACCGCAGGATTTTACGCAAGGTTGATCGTAGGCTTCTGCCTATTTTAACACTGCTTTACCTTCTTAGCTTCCTGGACAGGTTTGTTTTATGTTTAATCCGTTGTACTTTGAACTCATTAGACGTTCCAAAGGTCAAACATCGGAAATGCTAAGTGAGCAAATAAACCTAAATGTGTGTGCGCCGCTGACGATCCGAAACAACACTATAGAATCGATGGAATGACAACTGTGCGATAGTTTCTACCTTTCGTAGTATGACGCTGGAGATATGACGTCTACTGATCATTGCAGGATCTCGGCTTATCTAGCACCGGCTACAACACAGCTTTGGCAGTGTACTTTGTTGGCTACGTTATCTTTGAAGTCCCTTCCAATGTACGTGTCGTAAAAAATCCAGGTTGACCCACTCGGCTGATATCTCTTCCAGATAATGTGATACTCCTTGTCGATGCTGATCTAGAGGAATTCTAACTTGGAATTATGCAGACTGAAGCGATGGGACCCGCAAGTCTGGCTGCCGTCGTTGACTCTCGCCTGGGGAATCGTCTCTATTGGCCAAGGTCTTGTAAAGAATCAAGCTGGATTACTTGGAATCAGATTCTGTATGTTATCTCGTTTATAGAAGGTGCAACTGATGATCACCTACTCTCATCAGTACTCGGTGCCACGGAAGCCGGCCTATTTCCTGGCGTGATATACGTCTTCTCAGTATATTATCTGAGGTGGGAGGCATTGATGGTGACCATTATACCTGGCGTTCACTATTGTTTAGACATGAGCGGAGTTGGCGAGTTGCAGTGTTCTTCGGCGGTTCGGCATTGGCGGGGGCATTTGGAGGTATAATATATTCGTTATGACTGTAGGTTGATTATGATTTTTTCTTCTTCTGCAGGGATATTTGCATATTCCATTGGATTGATGGATGGCATTGATGGAAGAAGGGGTTGGCAATGGTGTGTTCATATCCTCGCCGATGATCTGGATAATCAACGTCAAAAAGGATCTTCATTCTAGAAGGAACCCTAACAGCGGCTATTTCCCTCGCCGCGTATTTCATTGTACCTACTTGGTCTCATCAGGCGAAATTTGTGCGTTGCTTTACCCCGTCTTCGCCACTTGAAGCTTTCAACTTTTTCAGCTCTCTGAAGCAGATAGAACGCGCTTGCTGGATAGACTACGAGCTGACTCCGATGCAGGAACTGACCAAGCTTTCAAATGGACATCCGTCCGAGATGCTTTTAGCGATCACTTAGTGTGGGCATATGCATTCCTTTTTCATGGATTCTCTTTTGTGTTGTACTCGCTCAGTTTTTTCCTGGTGCGTTCGCTGAAAGACGCCGTGAATGGTCTCTGACTATCAGTACTAGCCTACAATTATCGCAGGACTTGGGTTTAAGACATGGCAGGCACAACTGTAAGTCCATTTCGAGCTCGCTCAACCTACAAAAGCGATGCCGATAACCTTCAGGATGACTGTCCCTCCGAACGCGCTCGCAAGCTTGTCTATATGGACCACAGTATGGGTTTCAAGCAAGTACAATGCAAGAGCGCCATTCATTATAGCAGCCGCACTTGTAGCCATCATTGGTGAGGTCACTTGCTGCGCAACTTCAAATGTCTCATGAGCCACGAAGGATATATCCTTCTTGTTACTTGTACAAGCCGTAAGTTGCCTGCTTTTATCATGCGGCGGGACTTGTATTTACACTCATGCAGCCCGTTTGCAATACCTGGGAGTGCACCTTGCAGCGGGTAAGTTACGGAAAACTGTGCTGTCGCTCATACGTCCTGATTTGGTACAGCGGGAGTATACACCGGCAATTCACTTCTTTTAAGGTCTGTCCAGATTCCTGCGGTCATTCTCTGCCGATAGTTAACAGTATTTTCACAGTTGGCCTGGCGAGAACGTTTCTGGACAGACGAAACGCGCGGTTGCAGTAGCCCTTCAAATCACCGTAGGAGATATTGGAGCGATTGCAGGCTGCCTAATCTATAGGCCTGCACTGAGCAGTAATCTATACCGCAAACCCAATCTTATAGCCATCGGATACCTCCTGTTCGCCATCTTGATGACCACATATTTATGGGTCATGATGAACTGGGAAAACAGGAGGCGAGATCGTCTGTTGTCAAATGGTGAAGCAAAGGTCGAAGAAACAGAAGAAGACAAGATCAGGCGTGGTGATCGTTCTGTATATTACAGGTATCAGACTTGAGCTTTCACGTATATGACAAGAGAAAGGAAACGTTAAACAAACAGGAGCATACCCATTACTGGTGCCTGGATACTATTCCCATTAAACCGGCTAACGTGCCCTTCTTAATCCTGGCACTTCCAAATTCGCAAATCAACGTTCACCTCCAGAGCACCAATAAATAGAACTCACTGCACCTTAGCCGCCGGAGCCGTCGGTGACCTTTGTTCCATTGGCATCTACATAAGCAGTCCATTAAGCGACTTCCCAGGGAATAAAGTAAGGTAATGTGATGTGATGTGATGCGATATTAGTATGTGTGCAACGAACACACGTATAGTGACATAAACATAATGGAAAGAGTTCAGAGACCAATAACTACGTGATCACACGCCGCCTCTTGTTAGCGCGCGTTGTCCGTTGTCGATACTCGTCATCACCATCGTCTTCCGTAAAGTAATCGTCCTCCGCTGCGTCAGGACCATAAAGCTGCCTCCGTTTATCTAAGTCGGTTTTCCGTAGAGAGCGAATATTAACCATTAGTGATTTGTGAAAGTCGCTCTAATTCGGAGTGAGAAAAAGCTATGTATGGTCAAGAGAGGAATGAACGCCTACCTTTGCAACTCGACGCCTTCCATCGACAAGTGCACTCTGTTCCAGGCGTTTCCGTTTCTCCTTGTACTAATGATGTAACGTCGACATCAGAAACGAAATACAACAATAGAAAAACATTACCTTCTTCTGTTCCTCAGCCAGTAGCACTGTCAAATGCTTGATCCATCGCTGAAGATTCGACTCCACCTTCCGCTTATTTGCCTGCATCGTCATGAGGACAACAACAGCGCTGTCGTCATCATCCTCAACGATAGCCTCATCATCGGAATCTGGGATGGCATAGGACGTGACAGTCACCGCTGAGCGCCGTGGTCTTCTTTTACCGGCTCGTGGAGAAACTTGCACTTTTGAGGGACCAGCCTGGATGGCGACACGAGGTATGCCCGGAGAACTACTCTCCTTCCTAACATCCGACTTCACCTTCACCTTGCTATACCTCTTGGGCTCCGTGACTGGTGCTTGCTTTGAGAGATAGTCTTCTTCAGAGAAGTAGAATTCAGCGCCGTTCTCAATCTCGTGGTATAAACACCAGTTCTACCGCGATTTCGAGGGAAACAATCAGTAAAAGCTATACCCTACAATAGATATGAGCTTACTGGTGTTCTGCCAAGGCGTGCAAGGATTCTGAAATGCTTGAGTGTCACTGGTACATGTTGTGATGTTGCAGTATAGTTAGTTGAAGGCGGGTTGCATGAGAAAAATATGTGGAGGAGCTGCGCCGTAGTGTCAGGAAAATTATTCCTCGAGAGAGCATAGCACCAACATTCGTGTTATTATTAATCACTGCATGTGTCAGGAATGTAGCGGCCATTGCACTTCGAGCAGGATATCGATCTTTGACCCATCGACCAACTGGAACAGAATCTGCGGTGCGTCATGAACTTCCGTTGTCGTATAGGTACAGGAGTCATTACCTAACGGGTACCCGAGCTTCCCAGTAGTGTCAGGCCCAAAGTAGCTGAAATAGACAGTCCGTCTGCGAGATCGTGTAGGGGCCATTTCATCTTGTCGGATCATAGTAGATAGTGTATCCTGACCGATGATTCCCTGCACCACAATAAATTCAAGAGCTCGCGGAAAGAAATGGACTAACCAAATCTGACGTATCCCCCGTTTCGCCTGAAACAGGTCCTTCATCCTCACTTTCATCTCCCTCCATCTCGCGGGCTTCCGTGTGCATTACATCCCCCGTCGAAGCACCCGATTCAACAGGTATAACAGTCCTCCCAGAGGTAGTCCGTGAGGATTTCGCGATATTACTGAAGTCTCTACAGAGGGGAGCTTCATACGCAGCGCATGCATCTTCATCGTCGGATGGAGGAAGACAATCCAAAGTGATAGTATAACGCTGGACCGCATTCTCTTGCAATACCGCATAAAGATAAGGACAGTCGACAATCTTCTTGAGTGTTTTCCCCTGATTGACTCAAGTCATCAGAATAATAGTTCGATTCTTTTTGACTCGAAACATTCACCTTGCTACCAATCTTGAGGGATTTCACGGCAACTTCTTGAAGGATGTCTCTGATCTCGTTCGTACTGAGATTCATTTCATCCTTCGCGAAGTCGACGAGAGCAGAATGTTTCTCAATGAATGGATTGGTCAAGATGTCCACAATATCCTTCCTCTTCAGCGGAAGTAGACCCAAAAGTTCAAATTTGCTTTTCAGCGTGCCTGACGGGTTGGCCTGGACAGGGACATTATCCGACAAACACGCTGTCAAGAGCATGACAAGGCGGACTATGGGATCTGTACTGGGGAAATCGGCGTAGAGTTGTGTGAGAACATTGATGGTGTAGTTAGAAGTGATAGAGCGTGTCTTAACAAACAGCTAAATGCAAAGCTCAAATCGAGTCATCACCCTGGTGTACTTAAACTCACCTTGATCAACTCGGTGACAACGGTACTATGGGTCATGAAACATTAACGTAGTGAATCATTTTGCAAGGGGCGGTACGCACGAGAGATCAAATAGTAGTTCCTTTGCCCGGTCGAGGGTCTTGAGTGCGCGGTAAGCGGACTCGTTGCTCTTCGACTCCATGCAGATCTCAGCTGCTACTGTGCGACTTAAAAACATCCTGGCGAGCAAACAAGATCACGAAATGTGTGCTTGGGTCTGAGCATGCAAAGTCTACTGTGACAAAACCACATCCCCTCACCTAGAATCAAGACGTCGCAGCTCACGTACGTTTCTGAGGATGTCATCCGAGCGGTCATTGTTGTTGAGCGTCATCTTTTCAAACATCTTACGGAAGACGAAGTCGCGGTACTACCAAATTCTTCAGTATTAGCGGTGGACGGGTTAGCATATAAGGTTACCTTGGTGTCCATATGGAATCCGTTAGCTTCAGCATAGGGAAGTAGTCTCGGTTCGATAGCGAGAGCGATCGGTAATTGAACCATAAGAGGATCCTGTGTGGAGTTACCGTGAGCAATACACACATGAAGCCCGACATTGCCCGAAACTAACCTTCATGCTGAACGGGATGAACTAGAGTGTGTCATACGAAAACCGCGAGCATAGGGAAAACTACCGCCACGCACCCTGTATTTGCCGAAAATATCCCGGACTGTCTCCCACTTTGTGTTCTTTGACTGTGGTGGAAGCCTACTCTCTTTCAAGAACATAGTGAATAAATAACCGTCATCCTCATTCTTCCCCAGTGGCACTTCATCGAAAAGGCCACAAGCGACCCTCATAAAATGAGCGAAAACGGAAATCGACATGGTGCGGACCCATGGGGTCTTTATGAAATGGCTCGCAGACCTGAAGTAATGGTGTATGGCGACTTGGACGAGATATCTGGATATGTATGCGCCACTACTGATTAAGACCTGGTTAAAGGGCGCTCATACAATCAGTCAGGATCCTTGAAGCGCTGGGGCACAGGGAGCAGCGCCTGAGAAGTAGGTGACGAACGTCGATAACTTTGTCGGTCATAACCCTTCCTCTCCCTAAAGCCCAAAACATAGCATCCATGCGACCATAACGGTTGAGAAAGTAGTGGGCTCGGACGTAAGGGTCCTGAGATAGATTGTGAAAGTGCTTGGAGGTTAGCGTTAGTGCGGTCGGGTCGTCGAGCTCGTAAAAGATCAACTCGATAACTTCATCTATCGAAATCTCAAGTTAAAATGTGGGAAAAGGAAAGATCAGAAAAACATACCACACAGGCGTTTCATGGCGTGGTGGAAGGGTTCTGAGTGGAGGTGAGAGGAGGTCAAGGTGTTCGGTGAGGAAAGGGGGATACAAACTTGAGTCCGTCCAAGAGACCGAACTACTACGACTAGACACTGGGGTTAGACACCGTTTGCGATGATGTGGTTGGGTGTTAAGAGGTTGTCGTGCATGTGGCCGCGAACCCACTTTCATCGGACTTCTAAATTCGTAACCAGCAACTTAATCCTCAGTTAAATAAGACGAGCCAGATGTTGATAACTTTTTAAAACGTAGAACAGTCGTGAATGTCGAGGTGCTCAAAGTAAAGAGGTGCGATGAATGGATAAACGTTCTACATTTGTTAAAAGGCGCTGTATGTGCTGAGATTCGATGCCGGCATCTTTGACCTTTCAGAAAGTCCTCTTATAGTAACTCCTCCATACTTGCCACGGTAATTTCCAGTCCCGGATCTGCAAGGAGGGGTTATACGCATTGAAATTCACGGCTTCCAACATCCGCAAGATCGATATCACTGGTATCTGTGACATGTTTATCAAGATCAACCACTGCAATACGTGAAATACGACGCACAGCTCCGGAAAACACGGGCATGGCCTCTAATGGCACACTGCCACCAGTCTCCTTGAACGTATCTCGCGCAGTGAGTAAGTGATCATTTGCAACAATCGCAAGTTCAAACACGGCGTCTTCTAGACCATGAGCCGCTCCACCCTTGGTGAAAACTTCTTGCTGATTAACACCATGTTTGGCTGTAATTTCCGCCGGCACGACCATAACACCTTTAGAAGCGTGAAAAGATAAAGCACGTAGAAGGGTCGTCAATGATTGGGCCACCCCAAGATGCGAAGCAGCATGTGACAGCATAGAAGAGTGGAGGTTCAGCATGGCTAACAGAAGATAGAGGAAGGTTGATGACGTAGACTCCGCATGTGAAATCATGGACTCCAGAGTTAGATGTGTCTGGTTGCGAAGTTCTTGTTCCTTCAAGGACTTTAAGTGTCACATGTAGACCCATGATTTACTCGCTCACCCTTGCTTCTATTATCCTGTTAAAGTGGTATAGAGGTAGTTTGCTATGCCGTGTTGCTTCATGGATCGCAAGGGCAATGGGATGGTGCGGAGGCTTATCCTGTAGCAAAGGGGATCAGAATTATCGTGGTATGTAAGAAATTATCATCTACATTATAAACGTCTTTCATGGCATCTCTCCAGAACATCAGGCGAGCTTGACCCAAAGTAACTTGGGATACCGATTCTCGCACCGTAGCAAGCTCGATCTAAGGCACGAGTCAGCGGCCATTAGTATCGTAAATGAGATATACCACGTACATAGAATGCTCTCAGCGCGAAGTACCCAGCTTGAAACCTTTTAGGGTATAGCTGGGACGTCAAATAGCCTTCATAATCGTGTTTCCGTACGAAGTCTCGGCAGTATTCGGCAGGATTGGAGATACCAGCTCCCGAACGCACATTTGAACCTGAATGAAGCCCGCGACAAGAGCTAAATCTCCACAGACAACGAAGACGGAGGGGAGTTGGCAGAAGGATCATAACAGAATGTAAGATCGACCGGCAACTAAACTTCAATTTTTGAGTTACCGAAGTTAAACATTGTGAATACTAATTGGTTCACGACTTATACTCACTGACGATATATCAGCAATCGGTATATCTACACAAAGATGGCGAAAAAGTCAGGGCTTCAAAAGGAGGTCCTGGCGCTCTACAGACGGTTTGTGATAATTGGCACAGAATGCAAAACCTTCTTGACGAATCCGCCAGTGCACTTCGCATGGTCCGCACTAAACCAGTCTTAACCCAGCCAAAATTCCTCCTTTTCTTGCGATACACCTTCCACACACAAGCATCATCTGTGTCACCTCGCGACATTGCGGCCATAGAGCACCTTCTCCGTCGTGGTAAAAGGCAGCTGGAGTCATACGAGCAACCCTCTGTCAGAGACTGCCAGATATCACAAGCTATGAGGGATTGGGAGCAAAGCCGACGCATACTACGGACAACCTCACAGTAGCCAATTAAATAATGAACTTCGCAAGAAATCCTTAGGTAGCGCGTGGTAAAAGCAATATTAGAGGGGTTACTACGAGTATGGTACAAGCATCGTTGTCCCGACTCCTGACGACTCCACATGTCATGCGGGGATAGGCCCAACCGTTCTCCCGACTCGTCGCGCTTTCAGTCTCTCTGCACGGGAAACACGTCTCTTCTCTTCAGATGACTGAGACTCTGCCGTCGCAGGTGTCGGCTTAGATGCCAGGGCCTGACGTTTGGCCTCGATTTCTGCAGCATACTTCTCGTAAAGAAGCCTCCGCTCGTTAATCACATATTTTATGCGTGCCATAGATTTTCGACACTATTGGAAATTAAAGACCTGAGTCCAGCGTAAAATTCGCGTGCTTACTTGATGATCCTTCTTACTGCCAGCAAGACTCTCAGGGTTGGTGACACCGAGTCGTCTCCCTTCCTCTCTTTGGGCCGCAAGGAGGTTTCGCTCTCGCAAGAGAACGTACCAGAGCGTGTGCAAGTCCTTGAAGCTCTTTCGCCGGAGTTCTGCAGCTTTCCATGATCTTCCTAGATGTAGACTTCAGAAACCTGCAACAGATCCACAAAGACAACCAAAACTCACCAGGGTCATCTTGGAATGTATCTCTAGCTTCAATACTCTCATACTTCATCTCTCCTTCCACTTCCTTCTTCCTGAAGAAGGCCCACAGTCCATGATTTGGGTCCACCTCAACGCCAAGATGGGGCCTAAGGGCAGCACCTCTTGATTTGCGGGTAGTAGGTTGGTAGCCAGGCTTTTGGATCATGCGCGAAGGATCTATAAGCGGAACCTCATTAGAGTTCCAGCGTACCGACTGCAAGAGACGAGCAGCACGCAGAGGGCGAACTGTTTGCAGAATTGTTGCCATCGTTGAACGCGTCTCTTCAAAGAATTCAATTCGTCCAAATTTGCCCTCGAAACACTGCCACAAGTTTAAACGCTAGCTTAGTCATCTTCCTGATTGACAGGGGTCAATTAAAACGTCTCAGTGAGATACTGTGTTAATTTGCTTATGGTCTACTACTTAAGTACTACACTCTGATTGGAAAGAACTATTGATTGAGGGACTCACAATTGTATTCGACGAAATTTGAATCTCGCAGAAGGAATGATCATCTTCCTTGGGCTCAAGAAATCAGTACTATATATAAGCATCCAATCCGTTTTGACGTGCCTGTGATCGGGAATTTGGATCATGATGATGAATGAACGTTGGTTATGAAAGTAAGATTCCATTCTACTTAAACGCATGATGTGACTGTCAGAGGAACGAACATCGAGTACTAATACATTGTGAATGAATACAGAGTATAAGTACAAATGTCCTGGTATATGAAAGATAATCTATCCAAACAGTTCCGGGGATTGAAAATACAGAGTGAGATACAGCAAGATAGCAATATGTGAGTGTGCGTGGTGAGTGATACAAAGTAAAGCCATGTCATTCGTGGATTCAAAACCAAGATTCAACGTGGGAAAAGACGAAGTAGCCAAGCTGATGCGACCCGCGCACAGTGAGATCAGCTAGAGTTCAAGCGCTCTGTGAGAAGTGAATTTCCCAGCGATCAGAGCCATCTCGAGCTCTGGTGAGGCCAGCGAAGAAAACTTTCGGGCCCAAAAGTTCAATGCACTGCACATATTCACGAGGATCAGCACAGGACTTCATCCTGAAAGAATCAATAGCACTAACCGAACGTGAAGATCTGTCACTCCGGTAGAGCATTTCACGTATCTTGACCAGGACATCATGTACAGTGACGCCGCGAGGGTTCACAACCTCTGTCGTCGAAGCATGAATCCTAGGAATGGTAATGGTCATATGAGAGACTGGTGGATGTATCGCAGACTCCCAAAGCATGGCAGGTCCACAGGCTGGTCGTAGTTGTACTTCCGCTATGTCTCGCGTGACGTTAAACCGTAAATTGGGACTGGGACCGTAGCTCAAGAGAGAGTGCAGGACAATCATCGAATGATGGGGTGTAGAAGAATGTTGGTCTAACCGGCAATAGATGTGAGCACCACGTGAGGTATGAGCGAAAAGAAGAAACGCGTACACGACATAGGAGACTGGTGCGGTGTTGAATTGGGATGCGGGAGCGATACCGTACGGAGGTGCGGCGCGTTTGGAATCTGTCCCGGGGGCGCCGAAGACGCGGACCAACGGTCAGATGAATGGCTATACATGGCCTGGCTATTGGGGCCTGGCTGCACTTTGTGTGCTGCCCAGGACTTCTGACTGCACGAGGAGGTGGAAGAACCAATTTGATAGTGCATCGTGGTGGAATGAAATTAAAGAGACTCGGAAAGTCAAGAGGAGTCAGAGCAGGCGGGAAAGGGTGTACTTGCGCAGCGCACTGGTGACTCGACCATCATGCTGCGCGTGTCTTATATAGCCCGCCAGGGGAGCTTCGGGAAGTTACTTGTGCGCAATCGTGTGTCGGGAGCTGATTGGAAAGTGAGGGCATGGGCGGGACAGCGAACATCGTTGGATATGGTGAGAAGGGACAAGAAGATCAGGATACACCGCCGCACTGTGCGGGAATTCTAAATGCGGTTATGAGGCGGGATTCTGGCGGCGCAACTAAACCATACAAGGCAGGCGTCGGGAAAGCGCGCTGATGGCGGTCTCACGAGAAGCAGCTCGGTGGATGCTATAGAACTGATACAGGCTGATACCCGTTATCGATGGCTATCGATGAGTCTCGGCGCCAGTACGCCCACAAAATAGACCCTAGACTCACAACTGGGATCTAAATTCAACATGTCAGCTGAGGTGAGGATGATCCGATCAGTGCGGCTCGCCACTCTCGCCTCAACCATAAACGCGTTTTCCATCGGACGTCCGCAAGATGCCTGCACTTCTCCATCGATCACTTGCTGATGCGAAAAGTGTTTAATTTTGGTCGAGAACACGGGGCCTCAAGTGCGGTAAAAAAAAAAAAAACCTTCGCTGCAGTGACTCGGTAGTTAGACTTGCAGTGGCGCTTAGGCTAGGCTACGGATAAGACAGTCTCTAGTCAGTAATCATGATGTCCCTCGCCAGATGAACCGTTCCCCATCCCCCCGAAATGTCGACACACAAAAACGTCGACACCGCATAACTATGATCGAGAGGCCGAACCACTGTTTGCCTTCTCCCAAGTGCCGACAATACTGCTTCGTCCTGCGGGGATGAGTCAAGATGAGAAGGCGTAACGCACTCCTGAGAAACTTGTCTGCGAAAGCAACACGCAACACACGTCATATCTGAGCACCAAGTCACGCATGAGCACCCCTCGGTACGACGTCGTCCCTCCGGAATTGCGCAACTTCATCCCCGAAGCGAGACAATATTCCCCCTCAACGGAACTCCGTCAAAATTCGTAGTTTGTCCTAGCAAACATTAAGACAGACGACCCATGGATTGAATTTGCGGCCCGCATGACCCACTGCGCGATATCCAATCCTATCGCATTCTTCAAAGTTAATTTCACGACCCCTTTGACTACGAAGCGCAAGCTCAAACCATCAAAAGGATATGATTTCGCCTGAATGTCCCAATGTTCGGGTTTTAGAAGTTCACTGGAACGAAGTCTGTGGTTTAGCTATGGCTGAGCAGATCAAACGCAAATTCTATGGATATGCTCAACAATGTTTGAGCTCCTAAGGGAGGAAGGCGTAGAAGGAAGTGAATTGTCCACATTTTCAGATACTCCCGTGCAATACGGACAAATACTTGCTTCTGGGTGAAAAGGAAAGTTTGCCTCAAAAGGGTTGCGAGTTCAACCCCAAGAAGCCGAATGTCGAACTCCGGGCTCGCGGTAGTTGGTTGTTGAATATCAGCGGTTGCAGGGAATGAATTAGAACAACGTAGCGAAATGTTCGCTTTCCTTTTCACTTCGACCGTGCCAATGTCATGTCGCGACCACACATGGCATGGTTAGAATACTTCTCAAAAGTGCGGCTGATCAGGTGGAGGTTTCCACACCAGGTTTAACATTCGTGATTCGAGTCTATGCAGGTTGGACTTGCGCTATCACCGCACAAGCAATAAAGTTTGTGTCTAACCGGAGTGAGTAGTACTAGAATGAACGACCTGTTGCATTATAGTCTGAGTACTAGGAGACTAAATGACTTGGGTGTTGCCGACCGAATAATGACTGGAGTATAAGTACTATTTCTTGGGCTTTTTGGCTAGAGCATCGATTAGTAGCTGCCTCTGGGACTAAACAGGTTTGCTTACCTCCATATCGACTCCGTGCGTTCATACGACCGACTACTCCTCCAAAGTCTAAAGCTCCACGGACGATCTTGTAACTACGGCAAAGAGTTCAGGTGCACATCGAACATGTGGGTAGGACAAACTCACCGGACACCGGGCAAGTCCTGAGCACGTCCACCACGGACTATCACCACACTGTGCTCCTGCAGGTTGTGCCCCTCACCCTGAATGTACGCCATGATGGTCTTTCCGGTAGTCAACTTGACGCGCGCAACTTTCCGTTTCGCTGAGTTGGGTTTCTTGGGCTTCATAGTAAAAATCTGTGCGCAGACGCCCTTCCTCTGGGGACAATGCTCGAGTAGTGGTGATTTAGGGTCATTGGCTTTCTGCGGACGTTTCCGTCGCATGGTTTGATTGAGAGTCATGGCCAAGGTAGGCGACGAACTGAAAAGACGCGATTCGAGAAGAGACCTTGTAGCAAGAGGAGTCATGAAGAGTTGAGTTAGCCTACATGACTGAGGTGTTCGACTCCAGGCCCGCAGCGCAGACAACATGTTTGACACCACTGGATGAAGGGATTTTGTGTAGCTGACATAATACTGATCAGAACTGTACCGCGTATATGCCTGCCCTGAAGCGACAACTCAATTCTGGAACGCGACACGCGTTAAAGTGCTGTTGTGCAACGCAAGATTCCCAGAAATGCCAGTGGCCAGTTCTTCAAAGAGGAAGAACACACGTTTACGCAGGGAGCCATCTTCAGATGGAATCGAGGAGGAAAAATCATCTCAGCAAGCTCGTTATAATGATGATGTCGAAGGTGGAGAAGATGATGATGAACAACCGCGCCGCAAGGTGAAGCAGGAAAAGAAGGCTCAAAAGCAAACTCGCAGAGAGTCAGACCACGAGGATGAGCCAGTTGGTACCATAGATGACGACGAAGATGATGATCGCATTGACATCAAGAACTTCCATGATCAGCCCCTAGGCAAGAAGGAAGGAGCAAAGCTCGCTGGTATTGCGCAGGACTGGGATATGATTCGGAAGCAGATACATCAAGGCTCATTCACCCTCGTCAAAGATGTAGCCAATTCCCTTGCAGACGTCTTGGATGGAGATCACGCAGATCAGGCGAGTTAACAGTCACTGTCCACGCTTCCTGACCATCTCAACTACTAACAGGCTCTGTCAGAGGTTGATCAGATAATGAAAACACTAATTGACATTGACCACGAGATGCAATCACATGAGATAACCCTTAGTGGGATCCACCAGCAGCTTATGCGTGGCGAATCAGTTGTGAGTCAAACTCAAGTGGAGAGTCTTACAGTGTTGACGCCTCGAGTAGGAGGGTGCCATCGACTTATATGAGAAAGAGGTAAACAAGAGGACCGAGGAATTTCACGGTAAAACAGCTCGGAAAAAGTATGGTACACACGAACAATACGTTCAGTTCAAGCAAGGCATCTTTGTGCGTTGTCCGTTATTTGAGGAATCTTCCGACTGAAATTACTCTTCTAAATAGGAAGTTCAAAATCCTGGTGTAGGCATACCTCCCATAAATGACTTTATACCGCGAGGTTAATACTTCTACATCTCGCATACAGCGAATTCTGACAAATATTTTCAGAGGGAGATGAAAGTGACGACGAAGAAGAGCTTGAGATTGGAGGAGTTACACAGGATTTCAAATGTCCAATCACATTGATGATGCTAGAAAAGCCCATGAAATCGTAAGTGAATTGACATCTAGGGCTAGTTTCCCATCGATCTAACTTTTGCAGCTCCACTTGCGGTCACGCCTTTTCTGGACAAGCCATCCGGGACTACCTGAAGAGCTGTCCTCCTAATGGGAAGACCTGCCCTGCCGCAGGCTGTAGTCAAAAGCTTACTATGGACATAATGGTTGCCGACAGCGGTCTTGAAAAGCGGGCCAGACTTGCGGCAAGGAGAGCTCAGCGGGATGAAGATAATAGTGACACTGATGACCATGAGGTGATAGAGTAAATTAGCTTCCTACTACTAATATTGGCTTCTGCACTTAGTTTACCCTGATCAAGGATTTACACCGTAATGCGATAAGCAAACGCTGCGTGATATATGAGCGCAATATATCGTCTGCGATACACGAAAAAAGGGTCAGTCTCCTAGATCAGATATCTCCACAAGCCCTCCGGCATCTCTCAATTTCGCCTCCCTATCTTTGTTCGCCCTAACAAGTTTCTCGATTTCGCAACCTAGCGCCCAACACCACGCATCCCTTTCTACCTTGCTTCTTGTCCTGAAGACCATAAGCTTGTGCTTCGATGAAAGGGAAGGCACCCAGTCCGTAGTTTCATCTCTTTTCTTGCGGTACCAGATTATGAAGAGCATGTCCTCTTCTGGGTCATCAACTTCAAATCCATCAGAGTAACGTCGAGCGACAGCGGGAGTCTGGGGATTGTACTCGCCCTGCCGCAAGGCAAGAGCAGCCAGATACCCTGAACAGACGTACGAATCCATTAAATTGATCTCCTTGCTCCTGTAATGGATAAATGAATTGCGGGAGACATGGTACTGGAGGAGACGTCCAGAAATTAGGAACAATTGCACGAGCCTGCGGAAAGATGAGCTGCGACCTTTTATTAATTACAAAACAAATTTTTACTGACTTATACTGTCCTTGCAGCCCTTTTCGTACGAATATACGACCGCTTTTAATTATGCTTCTACAGTTACCTAGCGTGCACCAATGATATAGAGAGCTGAGCTCCGGCATAAATTTTGTATCCAACATGGGTGTCGTTGGGATTTCGTGACCTTCACAAAATGCATGCTTATTGACACGGGGAGTGATGCGGGGGCGATGGTTCGTAGAGTAAGATATTTCCATTTCATCTTGAGCATCAATGCGATGCCGCTGTTTCCAGTACACAATAAGTGCACGCAGCCTATCAACCCATTCTTGACTTGTTTGACAAGAGTATGTCTAAAGAAAAATAAACCATGGGTAATCCAGTTGCTCCAAATGCTCGTACCTCGAATCGGATGACGCGGCCAGATACCAAGACAATTTCGAAGCAGCGCCTGACACGCAGCTCATTCTTGTCATGAACCTGTGCAGGACCCTCAGCTCCGCCGATATCATCCTCATCCCTAAAGGGTTGCTGATTTCCAATGGATTCACCAGCGTCATTAGTCACGGTCTGGTCCCTAGTATCAACGTTTTCATGTATTGCTCTGCGGATCTCGCTGATATACCGGAGGTCAAAAACCTCAAAAGCGGATGCAATCTGAGCTGTTCCTCGTGCGACCTCGGCCGCACGAAGAGACCGTGTGTATTCTAGCGTTTCATCATGGCGCAATGACAGGATATGAGATAAATGAACGTTCGGAGGGGCAGGAGGGTGGGAATTTGAAGGCCAGAGGGCAAAAAGATTGCTGTCATGCGAAGTAAGGTAAACATGTTGTCTAGCCTTACTGTTGAGTTTAATGCGATCGAGATACCCCTCTACACACGGAGGCTCGTGTAATTTTGTCCAACCGGGCAGGTGAATTGCAGCCGGATAATGTTGGCCGAGCCGAAGCTCGAGGTGTGCCGGTTTGGTTCCCTGAATACAAGGTCAGCTGAATGTTGAGTCAAGAGTTTTCTGTTGCGTACCTGTTGCATCGCCAACCCACAGAGAACGGCCCATGGTCTAGGCTGGCCCATTACGTCTTCTTCTTTCCACACCCAGTCAAGCTTTGCCTCTACCCTCCATGCTAACTCTAGGGTTTTGCCAGCGGCGATTTCAGGTTCTACCACGTGTTTCCAGTCACGAGATGAAGCCTCGTGAGAGCCAGGAGAGGATGTCAGAGACTTTCGAACGATGTCAATAACATTCTTGCGACTGAACATATGGTAGGCTCTGCCAATATGAACTGCGCCGACCACTGGAACCTCCAAATCAACGCGTGTACCGATTGCAGGACACCTGAGCTCGATATAATTAGGTACTTGGCCCCCAAGATAACGCCTGCAACAAACGTTCGATCAAAGCTATATCCTGAGTGCACCCTACTCACCATAACTGCCAACACCAGTCCATAGCCCTTGTATGGGATTTTACTTTGAAGACGAAAACATTTGTGCCTTCTTTCGCGCGGTGAAATAAAGCCCGAGCTTTTGATTGGCCATTGTGAACCAGCGCAGGTGGACACGTGACACAGAAAGTGAAGTCAGTAAAGGAATAAAGTGACGAATGCGTGCTACTAGGTCGAAGAGGTATTATGAATGCGAGGCGTTTATGTCCAATGATATATTCTTTTCCTGGAAAGGTCTGATGGGATGATATTCATGGCTTGCAGCAGGTTGAAGAAATAGACTTACATAATCTTCGTAAATTTCGAGCCGCTTTCCTCTCCAAACCACCAGAAATTCAGCCCAGTCCTCGTATTTGAGGTTGGCGGTCATACGATTCTGAGCTTCGTCGAAGTGACGATGTAAAGACTCTGATTCCGTGTAGCTAACCCTGACGAGCATTCGGTCTAAGAAGATGATCAGCCAAGTATAGGAATAGAGAACGCGAAATACCAACCCCGGAGTCTGATGTCTTCTTGCGTGGACTCTTCACGCGAGGGAGTCCCTTCCAAGGTAACTTCCGCACTAGTTTCATCCACATCATTCCCGCTTCTTGCAAGAACAGCTGCAGGAGGTGCGGGAACATCATCGACCTCAGCCGTCGTCCCTTGGTTTAAATCTCTACTCTTCCCCTTATCCAAACTACTTGGAGTGTGATGGTCTGATGGGGTTGTTTCACAACCACCAATGAAAAATGAAGCCCTTCGTTTATTCAAACTCGTATGTGTTGACGACTTCTTGCCCTTTAAGATAGGCTGCTGAGGGCTATCCATAGGAGCACTACGAGTGGAGCGGAGATGCCCACTGGCAGGAGCTACTCCGGCATTGAGAAGAGCCCTGCTAGAAGAACGAGAAGGCTCGCCGAGCACCTCCTGAGTAGAACTTTGCGAGGACGGTGCATGAGAGTTAGTTGGACTGATCGGAATCTCTGCCCTAGTTGACTGGCCACTAGGAAGGAAAGGGGGGTCACATGTAGAGGGGCCATCATTTTTATCGTTGGAGTGGGTGTGATTATGTTGTGGAAGCGATTCTGTGGGGTTGTCGAGGATGTTTACACCTAAGACGTTACCGACTTCGAAGCTTCCCCCTACCCAACGTTGCGTGTTAACGGAGGCGTCTCTTCTGCGGTGTTTCAGAGAACCACCCCATTCGCTTTCTTGCCACCGTTGCCATATTCCTTCTCGCACAGCTGCCTCAGATGGCTGTCCCCAATCTTCCATTCTCCCATCTTGGCGAAGGAAGTCTCGGTATGCACGATGGAGCAGAACTGAGATGAACGATTCTTCGTCCTCGTTCCGACCTTCTGCGCTCGAATGAAGCCAGCTTTTGATTTGCTGTGTAAGCTTCCTGTTGTCTGAATATATGTCTATATTGGAAGTTTCTTTCTCCGGCATGGGTCCAATGAAAATACGGCGTCTTGAATGGTCATAACAAGCGAGAGACTCGCCAGGAGGCGTCAATGTGGGACGATGCGAGAATGCTTCGTGTTGCGGCTGCAACGTAGCCATGGGTGAGGTAGAGGGGCTAAGTGCTGATCTCTAGCGTTAGGCTACCTTCAAATCGCGTCCGAGAAGTGGAAACACGCAAAACGTCATCAAACCCTAACCTCATTCTAGGGCTTAGTCTGTCTACTAATCTAGGTTATTTAATATTAACTAGTAACTTATATGGAGCGGGGATTTAATAGACGAAGGTCCGTAGGCTACTGGTCCGGAACTACCATCAGTCCGCTATCTTGACTCGGGTTTCCTGTGCTCAAGCATTTGGTGGGACTCCTGCACGTACTTTTCAGCTTCCTCCCTCGAGAATCTATTCAACGTCAGATGCCAAAATATCATCAAAAGTTGTACGATTACGTACTCGAGTTTGCGCCCTTTCACAAGCATGTCCGGTTCCCGGAGAGCAAAGGGGTTTACGTCAGTCTCGGTATTCAGGTTCGCGAGACTGTGGTTCACGAAACGATGCGTAGATTCATCCGACCGCACAGCGTACATGACGTCAAGTAGCTTCGAGTCAGGTGCTAGACGCCAATAGTCTTTCGCAATTTCCGGAGCAGGCATATCAGTCCATTCAGGTAGACGTCCTGCTTCAATTTCTTGGATGCATCGAGTACTGAAATTGATGAGTATTTTCTGCACTAGTGTAAAACGATGCAGGTCTTACTAGGTCAAGACAGCCTCTTCTTCCAGATATCCGACGAAGCGGTGACATGTACGCGGTGAAATTATGTAGGATAGGACTATCAATAGCAGTTAGCAATGACCTAGAGATCTAGATACGATACCACTCACAAAATAAGTTAAAGTATACGCCCTGCGCCCCCAGAACTATAGCTCTGAAGAATAATGAGGGCTTTCTCAAGGTCATGAAGGTCCTGCCAGATAGGTCGGCATCAGCCGATGTTCATTCTCGAATATTTTCCGCTCACATTAGATGCATCCTTTCATTCTCGGCTTCCTCCAGCAAAGTATGTATCCAGCCAGAGTCTCGACGCTGTCATATCATTAAGAGTTTGACCCTCAGAAAAAGAAGTCTAACTGACCATGAGACGCAAGCTGGTGAGGTGGCGAAGCATAGCCGCGACCATTCCGGGCACTCCGGCGATCGTCTCCAGGAAAAGGATGCGCTGAATAACAACGGTAATGAAGCAGCGGAAATAACACCTGAAGATGAATATACTCACTCTTAACCATGCCTTCTCGTCCAGGATATATCCGCCCTTCTTGAGTTCTTCGACCGACATCTTGCTATCAGCGGGAATCGGCTTGTGCTTGTAACCGGACACGAAGTCAAATCCCCATCTATAAATGTTCATAGGCACTTTCATGGTATTGAAAAATGGTGCTTCCTCACCTCGACAGCCTGACCAGATTGAACGCAATCTTGTCTGATACTGTTTTCGCTTCCTTTTGGAGCACCTAGCAAATTGGTATTCAATATAGTGAACGAGGCGATCGGGAAGTGGTTCGAAGTACCTCGACGGCTTTGAGTTCCTCCGGGGAGTATACGGGGTGGAATAGAACCCAGTCACCTCGTACGATGGTAGGCAATGTACTAACTGCATCAGGAGTGGTTAGACCCTGATTAGACGCGGGTATATCCTCTGGAAAGGAATTGCATGAATAGAGGGATGTATTAGTCGACGGATCAGTCTCACTGCGATGGAAGCCCTCAGTTCCAGTAGTCGATTCTTCATTGATGCGTTTATGCGTCAATGAGTTGTTGGGAGACTGGCCAGTATGAATGAGCGCTCGCTTTGCGAACGTGGTGCCCAAATTAGGGGCTCGGCTTGATCCAGCGCGAAGAATCCCAGTGCAGCACACATGTGGGCTAGCACGCCGCACAAGGGTAATCCTCAATAGGATTGACATAGAGCTCAATTGCGAATGTCCGATTCTTTAAGAATGAGAATAAGAATGAGAATGATTTCTATCCACAAAGCTATGCTGTGCCGTTGCAAAAGTCGGTTTTTATGCTATAGCGCTAGTGGCAGTCCCGTGTGGCTCCGACTCGCACCCGAGAAAGCCCGCGTTCGGCTTCCACAAAAATAGAGAACTCCACTAGATAGTCATTGCCTCCTCTGCTCCGAGTTACTTTGCATTTTGAAACCTCGCATTAGAGAAGGAGCACCAAGGTTATTGACCCGCATCAGCGGGGGCTTTTGTTCTTCCCGGGCTTCTTCGCATGCTTACGTCAGCACACCAGATTCGGCATGTGCTCAAGATCACAATTCCCCACAACAACACACCACTTGATAGAACATTTTGATAGCTGGCTCGTTACTAGGTTGGCTTTCACATTAGTATGCGTGCAAATGTCTCTTCTTTTGCAAGAAATTTGGTCTCCAGCCATCATGTCAATGTAAACGCCCAGAGGATATATATACATATGAGAACGAAGGCACACAACGTGTTGATCAGTGATATTTTTAATAGACCGATGAAACTTAACGATGATAGTTCAAGGGGTTTATATCAAGCCCAGACTCTTCAGCGACATATAACGTTTTTCCTTACCGGCCGCAGTCTGCAGGTGCCGTGTAGGAACACGAGGAGACAACATTGATGCATGCAGATATCTTGAAACTGAATTTTGTCATGAACATGCGCATCAGTCAATGGAAGTTTCATTGCAGCGGAAGTTTTATGGCCCAATGGAGCTCACTGAGACGTCTCACTGTGCCTGTACAGTATCTGCACTTGCTGTGCCTACAGTGGAAAGGTAACTAGTCTAGACACGCGGGGAAGCGCCTGGCACGTCGCACTAAAGAAATCATTTGGGATAGGCTTGTCACACTTTTAATCACGAAATAGGCAACAACGACCCCAGCGTCATCCAACATACCGGAAATCAGGACTCCACTGTGGGACAACGCTTGCCCAGGACGCAAATTACTGAGTTTAGATGCATCAAAAGTGAAGGTCCCATGACCAATATCACGAATAGTGTATTGATTCCCACGAAGAAGGTGGAAGATCCAGGATTCTTAATTGAAATCTGCAATGTGCTCAAAGGAGAGGGTCCAGAAAGATGATGACGCGCCTGAAACCCACTGCCGGGCTGGGTTATGATCGATCGCATGCAAGTCGTTGGAACTTGCTTCCATTCAACGATATTAAACGAGAGTGGGTTGAGTAAAAGTCATCGGATAGAGATGTCAAATTCAACGACAAGAAAAAATTCATTACCGTGAATTTAGCGGGTAGTAGTATGTGTCAAGGGACCATCCAAGGAGCCCGGATTATCGCCCCTGTCGAGAATACCCCGCCACAAGACGATCGCATCAGAAGAGTTGATATTTTGCTCCATCGATGGATAGCCGCAAGGGGTTCCAATTCCACGATCATCATCCATGGATAGAAAACATGAGGCAGTTCATTTCCGAGGGCGGCGACAAGTCATTTCAAAGGCACCTAAAGGCTTTTGTTAGCTGGTGCAGACCAAGTAAATGTGCTCACTCTAAGGGCTGTATCCATGACAGGATATGAAGTCAAGAATGAGCACCGCACTGAGAGCGTGCTAACAAGGTGAGAGGGCCTGTCTTTGTGAATCATACAACGATTTCTTTTTACAAAGAAGCGCTTAAAAGTAAAACATGGTCTGAAAGCACGAAGGAGGGAGCAACGAGGCAACCGCTAAGGCAGAAGCCTCCAGGGAAACGCGTTCATTTACTGAAAGCACAGGTATAAAGACGTAGCCGGATCTGAGACTAAGCATAAGGCAGGGTAGCGTCGTGCGCAAAAAGGCATATTTCATCTCGAGGAGCCAGTGTGGATCCAAGAAGTAGGGTGACAGAAGGTACTATAGATATGAGCGGACACCTTTTGTATTTAGCGACATCATGAGATCAAGTAATATACAGCAAAGAACAAGGAGGGGAAATGGATTTTTGTTGGAATGTTAAGACAAGGGCGGAGGCATGGCTACCTGTCGGATCCGTAAAGTCGGGTTGCATGGCAATGATATTGTCGACCTACTTTGGACATTGTGGACGTTTTCAACGTGTCTGAGAGATAGGTGCATGATGGAGCTGAGAGAACATAAGGAAACACAAGGCTACGAAAGTTCAAAAAAGGAATGATGGGAAGAGGCGCCATAGGCTAAGTAAATCCTAACCGGACCAACTTGTGGCTTTCGATCATCCAAACTTGAAGTGGAAGAGACTCAGCTGATCCAAATCCCCCATTTCCCGGTTTAAATTTCTACTTTTCCTTGCCGGCCGCATAAAAAGGCTACTCCTTCACGTTTGACCCATCTTCTTTCCTTTTCACTCACGTTGGCTTTTTCCAAAGCAGATGTGTGCTTAGCATCGATGGAAAACGTAGCGCAGTATAGTAATTCACTCGTCTATCCATCCACGAGCACATCTACCGCACGCACCCATGAAGATGATGATCACGCTGTAAACGCGTCTTCCGCCTGGATGTCTGCGCAGAGGTCTGTTTCAAACACTTCCACGAGCTCCAGTCAACTTTCCTCCATTTATTCTGCCGTGGATCGTCCTGCAGATCATGCAGATTATGTTTCTCCTCCCACTTCCGCATCCTACGGACAAGTTCAGTCCAACGACTCTTATTCCCCTTATCCACAGGCTTCCGCTATTCGCGCGGAACATGACGGCAGCCAATCCGCTTCAATCAGTCTCACTTCCCAAATTCCCAGTAGCATCGGCCCTGCTAGGCTAACGCGCCGACAAACACGCGCCCAATCCACTCTTCAACTTGGTCTCAGAAGGGAGAGACCATCTGCTTCATCAAGCACGCAGTCTGATTTACACGCGGCTGATGAGGTACGTCATAAGCCTGGTTCCCCCTCATTACTCAGCCGCTCATTGCCTCGTGTATCAGTCTCCTTACTACATGTCACCGGGGGGCGCTATCTCGCGTCCTCAGACACCTGCCAGCAGCAACGACCCAAATCGTTATCAGCTGCCTGACAGAATGTCCTTCACAATGGGTTCGGGCTCTATGTCCTTGCAATCACCTCGTTACCTGCACTCCCCTGTGTCAGGGTCGCCGTATTCCCCGTTTTCCATTTATCACCCGCATTCACGTTCGGGGTCATCGTATTCTACATCTAATCCCCGCTCAGCTTCCCCTGCGTTAAGTGTGGCATCTGCACTTACCTCCATCTCATCCGGTACATCAGCCCCCAACTCTCAGACTTTCCCTGCTTTCGCCCTTCCTTCGCCCCCAGGCGCTGTCATTCCACGTGCTAAGCAACGAAAGCAACGTCTTTTCAACGTTGACCGCAAGGCTATATGTCTTTACCATCAGGACAACCCCAATGCGCGCCAGGAAGACATTGCCGCACGATATGGCGTGGAACGGAGCACCATCAGCAAGATCCTTAAAAACAAAACAAAGTGGATGAATGTTCCAGAAGATGAAGACATGCGTGTGGCCAAGCATAGGTAGCGATTCTCGTCATCTATTTTTACTTCGATATCTTACTTGTCTGTAGGCCGTCAAAATTCCCCGAGGTTGAAGAGGCGCTCGTCGAGTGGTTGCTTCAAATGAAGCAGCAGCAACAAACCACGCTGCTTTCTGACAATCTCATTCGCACCAAGGCCAAGGAAACTGCGCGCAGTTTGCAGATCCCTGACGAGAGATTTAAAGCCAGTTCGGGATGGGTTGAGAACTTCAAGCATCGCCATAACATTCGCAAGGGGGTCTGGCAAGGCCACGAGAAGGTTCTGCGGGCGACTCGTGGCCTTGGCGGTGCCCAAGGGCATAGGCGAGGCTCCGCCGATACCGTGCTATCGCCTCTCAACCCTGCATTCGAAAGTCGCTCTGAGGTTGCGAACAGGCGAGATTCTGAAGAGCCTTCGACGATGGCAGATGGCGATGATGATATGGAATCAGAAGATGAGCCTGAGGTCCCAAACCCTCAGCCACCGCAAAGCGACCCTGGGCCTTCCCTGTCCCAGCCACTGCCAGGACCAACTCTTCCTCTACCGCGGATATGGGGCATGCAAGAACACCTCCCCCCTCCCAACACCCCACTTTCTGTGCTCCCACCGGGCAATATGCATGAACCAATATCTCATCAGTCTTACGTACATGAACGCCACGAGGAACGACAGCAAGATGCAGCCGCAGCGGACATAAACCCACCCGCTCTTCCTATCTCTGTCCAGCAACATCTTCAGGTCGCAGACCCACAACAAGGGGTCCAGCTCGCGCACCCAGATCCCAGCTCCCAATATGCTGAGCCGGTTGTTGTATACCAGCCTGCCCCTCCTATTCCGTCAGGCAATACCATTCCTAATATCGATGAAGCGGAGGATGCTATCAACAAAGTCATTGCCTTTGTCGATTCTCGCCCCAATCTCCTGTCTCAGACACAGCGCGAAGTTCTCCACGAAATCAAATGTACTCTCTTCCGACTCGGAAGTGGAGCGCCGTTTGAGCATAACGGTTGGAGATAATTGTCGGTTGGGACGTTGATGTTACGTTCACCGCACTTTCCAAATCTCGCCTCCCCCATCCGCTCAGCAAAAAAATTTCTTGACTTGTCCCCTAGCGGCTCTACATGCATTTAATCATCCCCTTATGCACTGCAATTTTTGCATTTACCGAATAACACGATCACATCATTGTTTTACATATCTCTCGTAGGGTTTCATTCATGTCTGCATTCACACTCGGTATCACGTAGCTGCATGGTATACCTCGCATTTGATACACCCCTCGCTGCATTTACCCACTTCTCTTGGACTCCCTGCTGTTTTACCTAGCTCACTTGCAACGCAGATGCATTAAGTTGTTTGTGTACAATTGCTTGACCGTTATACTTTGAAATCGTCCGACCATGCTACGCTACTTCATTTATAATATACCACCAAGGTCTCTTTGTCAGATTCCGCTATCAAATCGGTCAGATGGCACGCAGGCTCCCTATGTCGAGCTACCATGATACGCGGAATGAGCACTGTATTTTGTGCATGATGCCTGGGGCTGGGGTGAAGGGGGGGCAAAGCCACAAAACCACACCTGCATTTGTTATTAGGTCGCTTGTGAATAATTCCTGGGTGACGTACCAAGCAACTATCTGTGGATTCATAGACTACGATTTAGAGCCTTTGCTGCCAGTTGTTTTGGGGGGTTCGCTGCAAATAAAATTATGCGTGTAGTACCTAGCACGATGAAGTCAAGCGACATACGCATCAACAGTATTTTTCATGATCGTGAGTTTCCCTGCTGATGCAGCGGACACCATTTGCTGTTCGATGGACTTGTTTATCTTGGCCGTCAGTGACTACATACATATTGTGGTCAACGAAACTCATAAGCCGTAAATCATGGAAAGAAAACTGACCTGCCTCATGGAAGCCTGCTTTACCAGAGCGGTCTTTTTGGGTGGAATATGTCTTTTCCCTTTCTTTGGGTTCGCAGCAGCCTTAGCAGCTTGCCTTGAAGATGAAGCCTTGCTCTGAAGGCCCTTGGTCTTGCCCTGGACCATCGCTAATAATTGCTTTTCGTATTTTCCAAGTGAACGTATCACCCCGAGCCAGCAAAACAACCGGAAATTCCCGGCTGGCTTTCCTCCATCCAACTTTCTCTACTATTTCCATCGTCGGCGACAGCTATGCTCTCAGCATCCCATGTCTTGCGCGTCCAGCGCGTAGCTGTCTCACACGGGAAGGTCAGTATTCTTTTCCAGATTTCTACTTTGAATTGTAACGACCGAGATGGCTTTGCAGCGTGCTTTGCATGACTTGGTCACACTCCCTGACCGTAAACCAATCATTTCCCAAGGGACCCCTGGCTACAGTGCCGTGAGCGGCCATGTTGCGACTGTCTTTGGCTGCACTGGATTCCTTGGCCGTTATCTCGTCTCAAAACTGGGTATGCTTAAATTGGCCAGCCGAAAAGTTCTGGAGTAACGCTCCGCTTTTGCAGGTCGAATGGGCACCCAAGTTATCGTGCCGTACCGTGAGGAGGACGAGAAAAGACATCTCAAGCCAATGGGAGACCTTGGCCAGATAGTCCCCATGGTAGCGTTTCATCTACTTCCCCTCCCCACTCACGTTCATCCTAAATTCATTCAAAGGAGTGGGATATCCGGAATGAAGACCAAATTGCTGAATGTTTAAGGCATTCCGACATTGTATACAACCTTGTCGGCCGAGAATATGAAACGAAGTATATTATTGAATTTCATGACAACCCACGCACTCACTCCGCCTGGTAATCTCAGGAACTTTAAATACTCTGACGTCCATGTCGCCGGGGCGGAGAGGATTGCAAAAATCGCGTCACAAGTAGGAGTACAGCGCCTGGTTCATGTTTCTCATCTGAACGCTTCGACCTCCTCCACATCACATTTCTACCGGACCAAAGCTGAGGGCGAAGAACTGGTGAGGAAGGCCTTCCCCTCGGCGATTATTGTCCGCCCTGGTTCTATGTATGGTTACGAGGACAAGTTCTTGAATAACATGGCCAGTAAGACTTGGAAATTTGGTTGCGTTGTTTTGCCGTTGATCAAATCGTCCTGTTAAGGTTGGCCTATCTGGTGGAAACTCAATCACGGAGAAACCAAGATTCGTCCAGTTCACGTAAATCTCGTCTTGATATGATCTTCCGTAGCATACTGATCGTGGATTAACAGGTCATGGACGTCGCTCAAGCTTTAACAAATTTGATATCTATTCCCCAAATTGCTGGAACCATTTCCCTACCTGGACCGAGCACCTTGACAATGGAGTATCTTTTAGACTTGGTATCCTCCTTGACTTACGTTCCACCTTCGAGTGCACCTGTACTGCCCAAGTCTATTGCATTAGCACTTGCGAAGATCGCCCAGGCACCATGGTGGCCACTCATTAGTCCAGATGAGGTGGAGAGGCGGTATTTGGATGACGTAGAAGTTCCAGGCGACTGGAATGCTGTAGGAGTGGTTCCAGACGAAATCGAGAACCATGCGATCACGTACCTACGAAGGTATCGTTCGGCGTACGTATCCTGTCAACTGTGTGTTCGCCGAGGTACTAAATTCACGTTGCCTTGTAGAGAGAACTTCGTGCGACCGGTGGTTTTCCCTGCGAGATTTAGCAGCTAGGCGAATGTCATTTCCGGCGGACACGGTTTGTGGGCCTTCATGATACGAATATATAGATTTCATATCGGATCTTCATGGGCGTTGCTAATTGTTCCATACGCTATCCCTGATTTCATGAAAGCGTTGCTAGGATGCATACAAGTGTATCCGTTGGAATCTATTCTCATGAGCGCTGGGCACAGGCCAAGAAGTCGCTCAAATGCCGCCTTAGGTGAAACGAAACATACGTGAATGAAGTGCTCCAACGACTGGGATTTATTATAAACGATCAGATAACACGTGGTCGTTAATTCGCTGCGAGAAAATGTGGTATGCCGGCGATGACGCGGATACGGATACTGCGGAACGCGAGAAGCATGTATAACTAAGTACACATGTGCGTAAAGTGTCTACTGGCAAAGCGGAGAAATATTAAAATCCGGGCGGAACGATACCCTTCTGAGTTTGGTTTGAGCCAGGGGGGGGTGGGTAAGCTGAACCAGGCGAAAGCATCTGGAAAGAAACGAAGCATCAAGAATTAGTAAACAAGTCATAGCAAATTGACAGAAGATATGATTAAACTAACCTGCTGAGCACCCTGTTGTTGTGCCATCATTTCGCGTTCCTGTGCGACTATCTTTGCCTCATCTTCCAAACTCAGCGCCAGAGGAAGCCCCACGAGGAGAGCTGAAGTGGTGACTATCCATACGATGTTCCCGATGACTTTGCCGCTTGTCTTGACAAATGATGCAGCTTTTGAAACTTTTGTGGAAATGCGCTGTCTGGTAGTTGGAGGTATAATGTCTACCAGCGCATTTATGCGGTCATATAATGTTTCTTCCGTAGAAAGCTCAGAAGAGATGGATGACAGGGATTCTTGGGAAGAATGGCGGGATGAAGAGGTAGAAGCATAAGGCGAGTTGACCGAAGACTGTTGGTCTTTTTCCTCGACAATTTCGACCTTGACCATGGTTGAATCAAATGGAGTGTGGTGGACTAAAAAAATTACACCCGAAAACGTGTGAGTGTAATGACTTTGGTTTCGGTTCCGGCAGCGTTTGATCGGAGTTTGTATTTCATTTTGACATGCCCATAACAGGCATCTTTTCTGTCACAAACATCAAAATTTACAGCTAAACTCAGTTCCCCAAAAGGTAATCAGTTCGATTGGGAATTTCGCTACCAATATCCCTATTGCGGGGAAGATTTCATACCCTACGGTATTATAAGTACAAGCGTGGCCCAATATAAATGATTCCTCCTTGTCCCTCTGAATATTCCTCTTAATTATACCAGTCTATACCGCCATCATAATATGCAGAACGGTGACCACGTCCGTAGCGACAATGGCCACTCCTTCTCCCAGCCTGGTAAGCGAAGTCGATCATATCTTCCCCCCTCTCTCATCACGTCACACCTCCCCCAGGCCTCGTTCTCCCAACTCAATCTGTCCAGAATCAGATCCATGAATTAGCAAAGACTCTTCCTCCTCCAAGGAAGCAAAATACCGCATGTGATGCTTGCAGGTTTGTCCAATCATTATCTTGATCTGCATCTACCAGCATGCTCACTCCCACAGGTCCCGAAAGGTCAAGTGCAATAGACTTCCTGGACAAGACAAGGTAAGTAATATGTAAACCATGCCAACAAGCAACTGAGTTATTCTGCCTATTTTAGTGCCAGGTGATTTCATTTTTTTCTTCTTCTGTCATCGCATGCAAGATATTGAGGATACGTCCTAGCACTGCTTGTCTAAGAATTATCCTTGCACGTTAGTAGAATTTTACGTTTAATTCCAGGTTGACCAAACGTATTTTAGGCATTTTGTCCAACAGGCGACCAGCGAAAAGAAACGTAGCGCCGCTGCTCGGAGGCCGAGAAATATATCAACGAGCTCAAGGTTAGATTTCACCGCTCTCCTATTTCATCTCGCTTATTGGCTTTATGTCTGGTCTTCCATTACCGATCGTTGTGTCACTTACGCTATATCTGCCCGCCCCCCTGCCTGTACATCATTTAGCTCTTCTCCTGTATCTTCTAGGTATGACATCGTGGCGGTATTATTATGCACTCTGACCATACGGCGATAGTTCGTCGCCTGTCAGTGAACGCAACACTCCACCCTGGTTTAAAGCCGCATTTGGTCCATGGAATTCGGGACGTCTACAAAGTTATGGTGGCATTAATATGCAAACTACTACCCCAACACTTCTTCATCACTTGCTTGCGCCACCTGAAAGGTAACTAGCGTACTACTTGTGTTAGCTTGGCTAACTGACTTATTCGCCTCATAAGCGACTCCACCTTCATTTTCAAATCACGGTCACCAGGCTACGCCACATGGGGAGAAATGGCCTCCAAACTTGATGATGAAGCCTTCCGAGCAGAGTGCGTGTGCCAATCTACCTCCCTTTCCTACCCATATTACGTAAAACCTCGAATTCATCGTGACTGTACCAACGTTGTACGTCAATTGTTATCTTATTCCCTGATGTGGTTACTGAAGAACCCCTTCAAGGTACTTTTTGCATTTACCGCGTCCCTTTTCATTTGCCGTATCGATCCGTTCCTAATAGGCCCCAACTGATGTTAACTTTACTTCTGATGCTGACAGGTTCGCCCTCGACCTGGTTGAAGTCTATTTCCAGATAGTCCATACCCGTCTTCCTCTTCTCAACCCTTTGCAATTTCGCGCGCGACTAAATCTCCAAGCAACCCAACAGAGGCCGGTAATTGCAAAGCAAGATGAACCGTTACACCCTGCTCTGATCGCAACGGTACTTGCCTGGGGTGCAAAATTTTCTGAACATCCTCTCCTTGTAGCAGATCGTGAAAGAAACGACGGACAAAGCCAGCTCGCCAAAGCGCTTATCAACCGCACCCGAGAACTGGCAGAGTCACTAAAAGTGCATCGCATTCCAAATCCAGATCATGTCGTCATATCCCTACTCATCGAACCCCTTCAATGTCGTACGTATGACTTTCTTTCGCCAACAAAATATTTACTCAATATTATGCATCAGAGGATCCAAAACATGATACTGGTAATGATTGATCTATTGTTTTTACCCCGGCGGCTAACGCACAGCAGGCTTCCATGGGTTCTGGCTCACAAGCGGGATACGTAACTTGCTTGGACTACAAGCAAGTAATATGTTCCAAGTTGGGGATTGTGCTAACCAAATATGCAGATCAATCACAAATCTGTGATGGCTGATATCAAAGATCCTGAGGCACGCGGTACCATGATCTTCGCATGGTGGATGGCTTGCCTATCGGATGCATTCTCCTCATTTTATTACCGGCGAAAGCCTATGCTGTGCGTCTAATGATATTTTTCTGTGATTGGACATTCATATCCGCCCATGTAGTGATGACGACGACTATGATATCGACTTCTACACTGCGGACCCGAACGCACACGAGGCCACCGATCCTACTGCGCCATCTCCTAGAGAGCAACTTGAGGTGAGAATCAAGGAATGTTCCGAGAGACCTCATGCTTACATCGTTCCCAGTTTTTGGTTGGTTGATTGTTAATGGTGCCTTGTTAGTGTGCTCAGAATTTACTAGGGGTACTACCGAGCTGCGCACGCCCTCGCGCGCATCTCGCGGACAATCGCTCGCCAGCTCTGGAGGCCATCTACCGATCAAGATGGCATCCCTCTCGATGCCCTCCTGTCGTACATATCTGATTTAAGCAAGTGGAGAGACGCTCATTTGTCCAGAGTTGGAGTGCCACCTAATATGGAAGCCAACTGGGATTTCGTATCTGCGGTGTCCGCATGCAAGTAGTCAACTCTATCATTGTGATGAATTTTGCCAATTTTTTGTTAACAGGCGCAAGTGATGCTCAGTATCATGTCACTTGGGTGGCACTTTTCTTTGCGATGGATGAGTTTGGTATCCGTTGTGATGCCATTTCCCCGGGTGGTATTAATCAGGTGGAGACCGCAAAGCGGAAAGTGATGGAAGAAGCTCTCCAAGCTTCATTACGCATTGCGGCATTGGTGAGTGACTGTCGTCCAGCTAATTACACGGCTGATTTTTCGTAGGCTGGCGTTCTTACTTCAAACGGATACTTGGTGCGTTATCTTAAATTCACTGCTGTATCAACTAACGCCGCTCAGAAATTGGATCCTGCGGTCATGCATGTTAGCTGTATTAACGCAGGAAATTTTCTTGCCCGGTTGGGCCGGCCTGAAGTATTTCAATGCATCAAGGCATTAGAACAATACAGCTACGCTTATGAGGAATCTAAGGAACATGCACGGGAAATCACCCGCGAGTATGACCTTGCGCTGCAAAAAGGCCCGAATAATTTCCATGAAATGGCCAGTGCTATCAGGCAACCTTCGCCTCGTAGTTCACACTCCGAGGCCATGAGCGTCGATGCAATAACCAATGGCAATGGTAAATATCATGGAAATACGGTGAGTAATTTTTCTTTATTCGCAGGCGATAGGCTCACTCTGTCATGTGCTAGTACATGTCAATATAAAAGCATTGGTTCAAGATGGGTTCCAGGCTCGTATGATAATATAAAACACTCGTTTCTATCCAGTATACAAGGGTCGTTGTTTTACTTTTAGACCGCTTATCCCAAGCACTTCCCGCATTCACATGGACTCATATCTTCCATTCTGTAGTTATCAAGCCTGTCGTTGGTTTATCATGTTGTATATGCAGACTAACTACGATGTAGTGTACCAGGATACCAGGTAGTGATACCCCTTCATCCCAGGCGGACACTTTTGATAACTTTGGATATACCTGACTGCTCGCCCGTGTATTTCCCGATATCGCCAATGCCACCCTTGTAAACGGCACGCTGCGAGGAAACTCTCTTCTTGGCTTGCTCGTATTTTTGACGTTTTTTGACACGGGGATTGCGGACGCTTTTCGACCTGTGAGGTGTTAGTCCCTTATTTTTCATAATAGTCCGTGTGATTGAGCGCGGCCCAGAAACTTCAGCTTCACCAAAGACAGGTCTATAGGGGGGAAATGAGAACGGCCTAGGATATGAAAAATCCAGCTTACCGCTCAGCGGCCCGAGCTTCCTCGTAGTCTGCCTTTTTCTTGATCTTCTTCTCTGCGGCTTGCCGTTTAATGAGCTCGTAATACCCGTGTGCTTCGGCGATGTCACTGTCACTATCAGCATCAATGTCTGCTTCTCTCTGTCTCTTTTTGCTGCGGCCGCTTGCGTCAGCCATTTCCGGCTCCAGATCATCCAGATCATCTCCGCCCATTCCCAGAGTTCCGGCTTTCCGCTGCCGCTCTTTCTCCACCCTCTGCTCCTTCTCTTTCCTTCGTTCACGGTAGGGAATATCATCATCTCCGCCTACTGCATTGCTACGAGCATTCTGACGCCGTGCACTAGCGCTTTCGATGCGTGACACATGGAAGCGCAGGCTCTTCTTCCGCGCCTGCTTATCGGTGGCGTCGGCATGCTGCAGAAAAGTAGCTTCGCCGAACGCATCGGTAGCATTAGCTTCAACAGGGGCCAAGCGCTTCTTCCTTGTGGAAGTCGAAGCTACCTCAAAGTCGGGCTCGACGAGGTCAAAGGTTGGCTGACCCATTTCAGAGTCGTCGGAAGTCTTGCGCTTTTTCTTTGGAGGTTTGGCTTCGACCTTGTCTTTCTTACGTGCCTTGGTCGAGTTTTCTTCGGCGTCCCTCAACAGGTCTGTAAGTTCGTCGGCTTCGATACCTAGCTTCCGCATGAGGGGCCACAAGTCAGGCATGTCGGATCCTAATCCATAGTCGTCTGCATCCTCTTCCTCATCTTCGTCCTGCGATTCGGAGCCAACCCCCAAACTCTCTAGCGTAACGAGCGCTTGCTTGAGCGTGAGCAGACGATTCAGGATGGGATGCTTTCTCAGGAGGAGAGGGCGAGCGGCATATTTCTCCGACGCTCGTAAGTGAAGATAATATGCGAGTGTGGTAGCGTAGGTCAGGAGTGCCTCTGCAAAGAAGAAAACAACATTTTGGTCAAAAATCATAAATCAATCAATACAGAGAAGATAAGTTTGAGGTAAGAACTGACGATAGCACATGTGTAGAAGTCCCAGTTCAATGCTATCGGTTTCTTTCTCCGATATTCTGAACAAAAATTGAGCATGGCCTTGCAAAGCAACAACGAATTCAGAACGCACGCAGCAATTTTTGCTTGGATTTTGACAAGATTACGGGCAGTATCATCCCAGTCACGGGCAAAAGCAAGAGCCTCTGGGTGTTCTTTTTCCAGGTGTCGCAAAACGACATTCTTGTCGCTTGAGGGAACTTTGAGTATAGGATGTGATGATTCCTCTAATAAATCTCTGAAAAAATTGTCAGTCACGGATGACAGGTAGATGAGACCACGTACTCGACCTCACTAGTAGGTTCTGCTTCGAGACCGTCGTCCAATCCAAAGTCATCCTCATGAATAGCATCCCGAGCTTTCACCTGCAGTCTGCGAGCTTCCTGTTCTTCCTGTTCGTTCGCTTCCTCGTCTTCTGAATCGATCTGGGCAGCATTGGATGCGTAGTATGCAGACTTGCTTCGACCCCAGGTTTCTTCCTCAGACTCTGAAGATGAGGATGAAGATGATGCCTTCTTTAACTTGGATTTAGATTTCCTCTTCTTGACGACATGGTCTTCATTTTCAGCGTAAGCAACTTCATCCTCGTCTTCGTCTTCGTCCTCGTCCTCGTCTTCTTCTTCAGCCTCCTCGTCTGACAAGCCCTCAAGAGCAAACACTTCGTCTTCATCAGCGTCATCGGTGTCTTCGTCCTCATTCAGAAGGATTTTGTCTCTAGATGCATGGACTATGGATCATGCTTAGTTGCATATAGTCCCGCTCGGTGCGTAAGAACGTACATTGGTCCTCTTCGTCTAGCTCGATATCAGAAGCTTTGTTCCACCGTTTTATTTTGCTGTCTTTGCGATCCACCGGACGTGGCTTTGAGCGAGAACTGCCCCCACTAGATGGACGTCGGCGAGGCATACCTACTGCAGTCTTTGAGGCCTGTTAGTAATTACTCCGTACTCAAAAAAATAAACCTAAAAATAGGGTAGTACCAACTATTTCAGATTTCAGATAAGATAACTCAATTTGGCGACCTAATAAATGTGTTTACACCAGAAAAGCCGATTGTCATTCATGTGCTCAGTGCTCAGTACTAACCACGACAAAAGTGGTCGGGTGTAGCGGTCGCATTAATCCTCTAATGCCGCCTTTCATTCGCCACGACCAAAGAGAGGTCTCCTCTAGCGACACGACCCAACATGCCGACCGGCCACCTTCCCTCAAGCAGCAATACGATGGGCATCACCACTTCGGCTTGCGTAATGCGTTCTTGTGATGTAATGTATTTCTCCCTCTCGCACCCCTCACGGCCTGTAGATCATCAAACTTCCTCTTTGCATATCGTCGAGCTTCTGCATCATCGACTAGTTCATCGACCAAAGTTCGTTTGCGATGAGCGCGAGGAAGGTTATCTGTGCTTGCTGTACCGAATGGCGTTTCTGTTGTTACTACAGTGCCGATCTAATGCAACAGTAAGCCTTTGTCATGACGTAGAAAAGTTCCAAATGCATACAGCAAAATGTTTCGGGAGTCCTTTAATACCCTTCCCGTCACCGTCGTCTTTACGATAGAAACGCTTGGGATCCAGTTGATTGCGTAGGCGAAGAGCTTCTACTTCGCGGTGCAATCGCGGTAGATCGGCTTCCGCAGGTGCTGGAAGGTCAAACCAGCTTGGACCAGCAGTTTGGTTTCTCATCTAAAAGAATATGTATCCATGAACCCTTCGCTTAGTGGGATCATATTCGTAAACTTACTGCTTTTCGCTGTTTCTTAGTTAGAAATTTGCCAGTAACCACTGGATTTGGAGGGGGTGCAGGAACAACAGTTTTTGATGCGGCTTCTTCTGCACGTTGTACGTCTGGGTCTCGTATAGTTGTTGGGGCGTCACGTCTACCTTCCACAAATTCAAAATATGCAGGTGGAAGTTCTCCAGGATCCAATGAGGGTAGTAACCTGCAGTGAAATTCAGCGAAATGATCAAGTAACTTTCATAGCATGATGTACCTCTTCGAATCGTCACCGTCCAGCTTTACGATGTCTTCTCCAATACCGAATGCATTTCCTCGGAGTGCCTTTTTCAAGTCGGCTGACTCTCGAGCATTTGATTTTGCTTTGTCCAGAAGAGACTGCAAGTATACTTGAGTGACCTCTTCGTCTTCCGGATCTGAGTCTGAGTGGTTTATAGGATTTGGTGTCGACATAACAAAAGTAAGCAACCTTTGAAAAAGCTACCGTAGCGCTCTCAAAAAGGCAATTTCGCACCATCAACCCCCCTTTCGATGGATGCACAGAGCTGGTAGGTGTTCTTTCTTCAAGTTTTGGTGCACAGATTCATTGTTGTTGGTTCAATTCGCCACATACACCTATCAAACATCACGATGAAGTTTATAGTGCGCTTGATGTGAGGGAACTTCGCAAGATCATCACTGAGAGAGCTCTGAAGGCGTTCAGCTCCCTCTGCCTAATGTCTCAGGAGTCAGTTTGGTACCGTTCTGACTGGTATGGTACACCGCTTCGGAAAGGCCTATAGTTCCATGATGGGCTATAGGACTATGATCGGTTGACCAGTGGTCACCACCCTCGGCTCTCTGGTGATCCTCTTCTTAATTCCGTCCGGATATATATGAACACCAACCCACAGTATGTCGCTGCATCATGTGCATGATGGTCGACCAGTACGCACTTGTCAGTCTTATTATAAGTCAATGAACTAGGCGAGTCCAATTTCCGAGTCATCCATCCTGACAATCCAAACGACCTTATGCGTGACAGTTGAAGTAGTCATAGATTGCGCTGCGCATGAACCCCGAGGTCTGAATGCTCGACTATGACCTGCGGTAACCACTCTTGATTCCCTATTGATATTCCCATCCGGACGTGTACTACTATGAGGAATTGGAGTTTCAGCGCCATGCCTGTCTGTCCCTTGGCGTCCGATAATGAATTAGGCGAATCGGCCAGGTTTCCGAGTCATCCACCCCAGTGTACGCACTCGGCATGTTTGAATTAGGCGAACGGCCAGTTTCTTTTAGTCTTCTATTCTCACAACCAGAACATCCATTCGGCTATCACCAGTCTATTGTTCTCGCCAGAAAAGAAACTCGCGGTGGTTGATACTTATCGGCGGGTTATTTGCACTACTTGGCAGTAGTACTTATCGGTTATCTTTTTAGGGTTGCAAAGTGGTCAGGAGGACAAATGTGCCGCGACAAATTTGCGTCATGCGCCACTGTTGAAGTAGAATGACATTTGACATATGACAACGTCAGTCCGGGCCCGTGTCGCCTAACTCAAAAGAAGTGTCTCAACCTTCCCGTGAAGGTTTCTGACCCCAGCATCTATCCGAGGACCTTACATACCTTACGCAAAATAACGATCGCTTCAAATCGCTTGCCGACAATCGGACAATCAATGAATGTTTGGCTCAGTCTAGACCTTCCAGCACCAAACCATTGGGTGCTTCGGTTTGGAAAGCTGTCACTCCGCTTCCCAGAAGTTCAGAACCTCCGTTTCAAGATCAAACAAATGTCTGCACCTAGACCGCCCAACAGCCCCAAATCTACTTATCGCACAACAGCCAAGAAACCCGGTGTCACGGGCGTGTGGGCAGAAAAACCTGTGTATGATTCACCGTATTGAACAAATACGTCCTAGCACTGAAACTAGTCCACTATGGGACAGTAAAACCAGCCTGGACAGCTTTGCGAGCTTCGATGCGGTCAAACCATTTCTAAAAACAGAGCGGGGCTTAGAGTAAGACGCGCCAAAAACGCGCTCTAAGGGCCTACCTTGAAATTCGGCCATTCATCAAGAGATTCGATGCCTGCGAATGCATGACCACGAATCCTGCATGCCATAAGTTACTGAAATATTCAGATTAAAAGCTGGCACCCACCATGGGAAGACGTTGATATCTGCGGCGCCGTAAATGCCTCGGCCGGGACCAGCGAGGTAATCACGATCTTGCAGACGAATCTCCATCACACCATAGAGGCGCTTTGTTTCCTCGGTGTAACCTAAAAGGTGTCATTGAACAAGACGAGACATGTGCAAAAAGAAAAACTCACGTTTCTTTGCGTAAGGGATATCCTCCGGAGCAAAGCGATTGAAATGATTTGCTGGTATGATTTGTTTGGCATAAGCATAACGCCCCAACCCAAACCTGATGCGAAAACAAACCTTGCCCTTGCATAGGACCAACGCCGCCATGCTACCAAACGATCTGCTCATCAATATCCCCCGCTTTCAATTCTCAAAACCAAAGGTCGACGACTCACGGCCCAAAACATCCACTGCAGCATCTCACTATACTCATTAGGCTGCTTCACGGGGTCGAACCCAAATCTATGCTCCGGGTCATAATGCTGTTCCAGATAAAGCAAAATGGCAGCGGTCTCAAAGACGACAAAGTCGTCGCGCTGGCGGTCGACGAGGACGGGGATTCGTCCGTTCGGGTTTAGCTTGATGAACCAGGGCTCTTTTTGGATGTTCTTGGATATGTCTATTTTCTCGACGCTGTGTCATGTCAGAATACTGCTGGGAGGTCTATTATATGATGGAGGTGCGCACTCGTAGTCGACCTTGGAGCCGTATATGGTTTTGAGCTCTTCGAGGAAGACGCTGACTTTGCGGCCGTTGGGCGTGCCAGCGGTGTATAGAAGAAAAGGCTTTGACATGTTGTGAGAGGTGGTCAGGGATCTTGTTATTGAGCTGAGGCGATTCAAGGCGGTTTGCATGGCGTTCTAGGGTATATACTCCTTTATACTTGGCAAATGACGTCGCGATGTTTAAGGAACTCTACTACATTAGTGTGAAAGTGATGACTGATGTCATCAGTCAGCCACTAGTCAGCAAGCTAATCAGCCATTCCGGAATTTCCGGAAATTTCTCCATTGAGACATATCTTCTTCAGGCATATGTCTCGCCGATCCTTTGTGTGATTTCATGATTTCAAGAGGTGTGAAGAGCAGTCATGAAGTAGTTGGTGAAGCCCAGAACCCGAAAACGTGTAAATGTTCTACCCGACGATGCAGACTATAAGTACACATATATAACGGTGAAGCTACGAAGTCATGAACAAAAGATGAGGACAACGTAGATGTCAACAATCACGCAGACTCTGACAAGGTATCACAAGGAGAACGGACATGCGTATGCGAACTCGAAAGCAATCAGAACAAGAAACGTATGCTACTTATAAATCAGAGACTACATGGTCCAAGAGCAAGATCGTCGTCGCAAAAACAAAAGATGGGCGATTATGCGGAAAGTCCGAGTGCAAAAGAGAGTCCGAATGGCATCGATGAAAAGGGTGCACAAGAATAAAATGCATGTAATAAGATATCAACGCTCGTCCATCGCGCTGGGATTTTTATGGCTGTCATTACCCCTTGATGCTGAGCCACCATCACCACTCCCACCATTATACGATCCTGGGTGGAACATTCGGTTTGTCTGTCGTGCATCGGCTTGGCGATGAGCAGATGTTCGCTCAGGTACAGCCTGAGATCGTAATGGTGGCGTGCCTTTTGGATTAGATGCAGAAATGGAACCACGAGAATGACCAGGGGCGAATGACGAATACGGGCCTTGTGACTGGGCGTCGCTTGACAACAGGCGAGGGGCTTCCACCCGTGTGATAGAAACTGACATGCGCCGATCAGTATCAGGCGACGGAGACGCGCAGCGGTCCTTATCATTGCCCCAGCTAGGTGGTGAGACTCGTCGACGCTGCTCAGTGGCAGGGAACCTGTATGATGATGACGGTTCTGAACCAGAAGACATCCCATTTTGTGAAAACTTTGACCCTTGGGGGTAGCCAACACTGCTCATGCTCTGATTGCGTGCCGAATCGGCGCGCACAGCACGAAGTGCTTCCTCTAGTGAATCCATGCGCTGACGCATACTTTGCATCTCCTCCTGCATGGATCGGGTCCTTCTGTCCACTAGATCCTCCACGACCTGATCCATTTTCTGGAGCGATTGCAAGAGCGCGTTCGATTTTTGCAGCTGCTCTGAAAGCCAGTTTTTCATCTGCTTCGAGTCGTTGAGCGCATCATAAAACACCTCGAAAGGTGCCAGGAATGCGGTTTTATCTCCTGTATAACCAGGATGCTGGAGGGAGCTTGGTGTTGGCGGGACCAAGGAGCTTGCGATTGGAACAGCAGGAGGAGATCGCGTAGATGGCCCTGCCCGTGGGGCACTATTCAACGAGGGACCTATTGTGTGCTGCAAGCTGAATTGGGTTGGTGTGGGAGGAACATTAGTAGCAACTCTTCGGGTGGACTGATTTCCACTTAGAGCGGTAGGAAGTCGTGGCAATGCCATGGGAAACCGTCCAAATTCTGGGACTGGAGGAGCACTTTGTATGACGGGTGCCAGCGAATTGGAGGAATTAGGGCCACGAGGGCTGATGACAATATCGGCGGGCTTTTTCTTCCGCCCACCGGATTGGGCTGCACGACGACGAGCGAAGCTAATAGAGGGAGGTGGTAGAGAATGTGGGGGGAGGCTCTGTTGTGGAGTCGGTGGTACATCAGTAGAGGCTTGATTCGCTGTGAGAGTCACGGGCTGTTGACTTGGGACAATCATTGGGGGAGGAGTGAGTGGTTGGGATGTCGAGGATGCAACAATCACACGACTGCCAGATGCAGCGGTGTTTCCACCACAACGATTGCTACCGGTCACAGTATTGGGACTGCGGCGTCCCAACCTTGGCAGACCCTTTGAGACTGCCAAGGCAGTTTCTGGGGGAGAATAGGTGGTAGAACAGGATGGGCTGCCATTACCATTAATAGGCGGGGACAGTAGAGTGTTGGAACCAGCTGTCTGTGCGAGACTTCCTCTGCGGTGATTCTGCTGTTGCTTTAGGGTCTGGATGGACCTCACGGAGGAATCTTCGCTACTAGGTATTGCTATGATTACGGGTGTGGAAGGCGGATTATCAGAGGGGGTGGAAGGATTGAGTTGGTGTGATAGCTGTATACCACTCACTGTCACCCGTCGTTTCTTGGGCGACGGTGGGTTGGTTGCAGGACTAGCGTCATGTCGGATTCGTGGAGGTGATGGTGATGAAACGAGGCTCAGATCACGGTCATCTTCCTCCTTAATTCGGAGGACACTGGGTGACTGGCGACTGTGAACCATGTGAGAACGGGTGAGGACGAAAATAGGATAGTTATAGGACTTACACAGAGTCAGAGGGACTCTCATCGCGGGTGGTCGGTTGAGGCTCCTCTCTGGAACGCTTTCTAGAGGTAGCAGGTTGATCGAAGGAAGGCTTGTGGGAGGAGAGGGGTGGTGATATTGTCTGACGTGTTCTCTCGTAGGATTGAGATTGAATTGGTGGTAATGCGGTATTGGAAGATGGAATTTCGTTGAGAGAAGAGGTGCTGAAGGCTTGGGCAAAGGATGGTAGAGACTGTGGAAGAAGTGGTGCGTGATTGACGGACATGAGGGGGAGTGGTCTGGAAAGTACGCGGATTGTATGAAGCGCTGAAGTTCAACGTTCGACTTGAACTGTTGTTGTTAGAGGAAACGGAACCGAATGAGAAATTCGAATTCGAAATAGCCGTTGGGGTTATGAAAAGAGGTTGAACCAAATATGAAAAACGAGCTTTGGCTTTAACCTGGTTTAGTGCTTGCTTTCCAGAAAAGACTCGCGTAATGTTTGCTCACCGTAGGGAAAGAGCTGCAGTCGACCTCCACTGAAACACCACCTTCAACGACCTTTATCTGCGCTGATCCGGAAGAAAGGAGAGACTACTAGACCGGACATTACTGAAACAATGGCGCAACCAGCACTGCATATTCTCCAAGTCTGTGCACTTGGATATAGCCTGCCATAGCAGTGATCATACGGCTTTCACGGCAGCAAACTACCGAGACTAACATCGCTTTAATGAACTCGGCTTCCTTTCTATCCATTTGATTAATTATCGCATCCCCCGATCATTCACTAGATATCTCTCTGCCAGAAAATAAAAAATAAAACATGAACATGAACTATCATACGCAGTTTCTCATAGCTACTGGCGGCAATTTTACCCGCTCTCCACACCTCCGACTCCGAGGCATTTAACGGTCAATATTGCCCTCATGACTACGCTTCCACTTTCCACTTTCCTATTTCGACGCTCCTCTCCTCGAGGCCTGTGGAGACCCACGTCCCACGCTTATTGAGAATGACGTGGTTTCAGACCTGCTACACGCCTTTACGTTCACTCCCCGTGAGCCTTTCTCCAATCCTCTCATTGGTGGGTCTATCCTTTAATAGCCCGCCAAGTTCGTAGATTAGTCTTCCTTCGCGACCAACGATCGTGGTCGCCATGCCCGTGCAATGAGGCTGCCACGCCCAATTAGTCACACAGAGTTCAATCAAAACTGGGTGCTTCAGCCATCGAGGGAAAATTTATCACCATCATGCAACTGATGAGATATCACCAGCTGCTATACATAGCTAAGCATGTTGTCAACATCATGATCACTCCCTATTCGAATCCCGCATCAACGTAACCCCTTGTGGGTACACGTGCATTCACCTTGTTTTGCTTGACATTCTACGTTCTGTCTGCTTCTAAACAATTAACAGAGCTTCTAAAGACAGCGGTTCGTAAACATGATCCCTGTCTACAGAAACCGAATTCATTTAATGTGTTCAAGGGAATGTCATATCTACCCATAAACAATTCTCACTTTTTAACTCCTTATCGATGGCGTCTAGACGTAATATATGAAAACAAGACGAATCCTGCAAAGGTCCGACAATCTGCAAACCTAGATCAATTGAAATTGCAAACGTTTCTCATCAGAGGTTCGAGGCTGCTAATAGTCAACTTGCCCCGTAACCACCCCGTTGATTGTGCATGACAGAATACACACGCAAAGATGCATCAGGCTAGCGCGAGGTTATGAGGCATAAAAGCCTATAGCTATAGGATGGCATGCAGCCAAAATTGGCTACCCGCGACGCTAACGCTGATAACTTACGTCAAGCCTAGCGGCACGTAATCGCGGTATTACTGTGACCTTGTAGAAGCACTCTGTAAGCACCTAAATACGACAAGATAGGCGCGAGTATTATTCACCGTACATCCTTTTATGATTTCGTCCGCTTCTTCCTCGCTGTCAGCACCGTAACGGTTTGGGGAATGCCGTTACCGGCGCTTGAGACGTCGCTGTCATCCTTCTTCGGCGGAAGGGGGTTATTCACCGCGATCGAGCCGAAGATATACGAATTGTAGGTTTCCAGAGATGCCACAGGCTCTGGAAATGGATTGGGAGATACGTCAATGATTGGCCTCTTTCCATTGACGAGACGAGGCGGGGGCGTCTGAGGAGGTGCTAGAGTCGTCCGAACAGGATCGGGCTCTGGCGTTCGGCGACCCGATCCATCTGGCACAAGCGTAGGGCGAGCATTGGACTTCAGGCCATCGCACAACCCTCTTATAGTATCTTCAAGTACTTTTGTCGACCAAATCGCCTTTTCCGTTGAAGGAAATTCATGTCCGGTCAAGATGGACGTCAATACACGTTTGTTCATCTGCGAGGACACCTGTCCTGGCTGTGGGGCGAGCGGCGACACCTCACTCCGAGTCGTCGAGAGAGGCCTTGGTGTGGTGGCAGAGACGGCCATGACGAAAAACCCCGTAACCGCTCCTGCAATACATTCCTGCCGGAACGACATCCGCTCCCAGAATTCTTCGGCAGACACCTTCCTTACTTCTTTGTGGGTCTGGTCCTCCTTTTTACCCCGATTTTCCTTCTTTTCCGAAGTCTCAGCGCTGACCGTGTCTTCTTCGTGCGTCTTTAAACTATCCGTTCTGGGCCGTTTTCGCGAAGGAGATCTGACGCCATCTGCATCTGTGGTGTACGCGATCTCGTCAATGAAGCGGGATTTGGGATCATCGTCAAATGATGGTATACATTGCCCGAGATGGCGGCGCGAATCACCCCCCGAAGGACAAGGACAAGGGAGGGGAATTTCAGTCTGAGAGTAGGGATGGCCGTACGTCCAACTGACCGTCGAGCCAGTTGATGGATATATCCTCTCCAGCGAGTGAAAAGCTTCGAACTCGGTGAGACCGGGTAGAAGATAGTAGAGCTTCGCGCGGCAGGCATCACCCACCCGAGATGCTAATTCGCCTGCAACGGTACTGAATTGACGCTTCCACCAAGCACAAAGTTTAATGTCGCTTAGAGGGTGTTTCTTTGGGTATTCTGAGGAATTGGGGAATAGATATTGATTTTGTGCTCTCGCGAACAGATGAATCCAGAGATGGTCAGCGGAAACGGGACGTGTGACAGGGTCTGCGTAGAACAGTAAGAGTGCGCGAACAAGGGCTGGCGTGGGAGAAGGCGCTGTGCATTGACCAGTGGAGTCAACTTTTGAGATGTACAAGATGGCACAGGACGTTGATGGAATGTTGTAGACGCATGCTTCGATTGCAGAGACGAGAACGCGGGGAGAGTCTGGTGTGCTTTGTTCGGACAGCAGAATCAGGATATCCTGCAAGTATGTCCTTGGTCGTGGATGTGCGAAAGGGAAAAGGTTTCCATGCTTTCTCGGTGACGAAACTAGGACGTGAAGATGAAACTCACGAATTCCTGGTAGGCTAGACAGACCAGCGAGGAGCGCATCCCGCAAGGTCATGGTTCAGAACTCGTGGGAAAATATGATTTCTGCTCAGCGGCGCAAGAAGTTTGAAATTTGTTCGGAGAGAACGAAGTAGCGACTCCGCAGTGGGGGAGCTACAGCCCTGGCTCGGAAGCGCAGCTCAATGACCTATCTTCCAGCTGTGTCGAGCACGGGAACGCGGGGAGGCGGAGAAACACCGCTTTGTAATCACAGACGCCGCCCTGGATAGAGTGCACCGCCCACTCAACTCCCACTGATGATCATGATATAGATTGCACCAAGATCCAGGAGAAGATTGGACAAAAGTGGGGCAAGAGAAGAGCATATCTTATCCACTGCGGAATGCAGATCATTGCGCAAGATAAAGTCTGATGAAGGCAGGTTTGAGGACACACGAGATCTTCTTGACATAGCAGTCGTGATATCGGCCCCAAGTTTCCATAGATATCCCGTTCTCTAACCGAAGTGTTTTCAATGGTCATTCTGCAAATCGCAGTTAAACCCGATTACCCCTCCACGCCATGACTTAGAGGCGCCTGTGTCCCCGATAATTAGTTTTCACTCTGAATTCATCTTCTCCGAGCTCAACGACCCAACTGCCCTTACTCTAACCTCGAAACACTCTCGCAATCTGTCCTAGGACCCATACGTGCAGACTCCAAGCGAATTAGTAGTCTAACATGTTTACGCATCCGCCACATTGAATTCGTCAGTACCACGACTTCGTCTTCCGTGAGATCTTTGGGAAGGTGGCGTTCTACAATGTTGATTGTTCGGATGACATCCTCATAAATGTACTTGGGTTGCGGCGGTGAGATGATGCGGTTTACTTTGCATGCTCAGAAAGGAGGTCCCAGTCGCACAGGTGATATCTGTATGGAGCCCCAAGGAATGATTAATCATGAGTCGCCAAGGAATTGCTACTTAAGCTTACATATTTGATCTCTCATACGTACCATACCTCCATAAAACACAATGCCACAATGCCATATAGAACGAGCGGATGCAGTATTCGCCTCGATTCACAACCAGACCGACCGGCGACGATTAGTCCTGCAGCAGATTCCTGCTTAGGCATCAGAGTGGCATAATGGCTGAGCATGCGCGCTTGAGTGGGCCACGAGGATAATGCATGCATAACGCATCACAAAGACAATTCAAATTTCTAATTCAACTCATCTCATCTCACAATACTTACGACGCAACTCTCCGCCACTCCGTGTCCTTCATAGTCTTGGGCAATAACCATGGCTTTGGTAGCCACTGGGGCACAAGAGACATCGGTGCCGCCCCGCCAGAAATTTGAAGGGCATACTGATTGGGTTAACAACGTTATACACGTCCCAGGCGGACAACGGATTTTGACATGTTCTTCCGACGGTTCGCGGCGACTATAGGACTTGGAGAGTGGGAGGCAGATTGGCAAAGACTGGCGAGACGGCGAACGTGCAGTGTACAGTCTATGGACGGGAAGAAAGCAATTTGTGGGAGTGGGGACGGTGAGGTGAGGTTATGGGATATTGATTCAGGCAAAGTTATCACAAAATGGTCAGGGCATACGAAGACCGTCAGATCTCTGTGCTGGAATCGAGACGGTGGCCGAGTGGTGAGCGGATCCTGGGATGGGACAGCAAGGGTGTGGGATGTCGAGAGTGGAGAGACCATTCTCACAATCAAGACGGAGCTCACCGATGTCCTGGCAGTTTTCTATTCGCCGGACGAAACGATGATTGCTACTGGTGGTGACGAGGAGAAGGAGTTCCTCAAAGTCTGGAATTCCAAGACAGGCAAACGCGTCAAGAATCTCAGAGGACACACACATGAAGTCAATTGCCTAGCATGGACTAGCGATGGGGGCACACTTATTTCTGGGTCATGGGATGAGTCAATTTTGACATGGAATATCACCACTTGGCAGCAGGTCCTAGTTTTAAAAGGGCACACCAGCAGCGTTCATGGCATTGCAGTATCTCCGAATGGTCGTATCCTTGCAAGCGGCGCATCATGGGACAAAACAACGCGACTGTGGAACCTCGAGAGCGGTCAGCAAATCGGCTCCCCCCTTCAGCATGCAAAGCCAGTGAACTCCGTGTCGTTCTCAGCCGATGGAAAGCTACTAGCCACTGGCTGCGATGACAATAACGCATATACATGGGATGTCTGTGAGGTCATTAGAGACACTGGCTGCAATCAACTTCTTTTCGATACGAATGTGAGTTTACCATTTGTTCTCTCTCTCAGTACAAACAAAACTCGCCATTCTAGGACCATGACAAGACGTTACTCGATGTAGGCGACGCAATTAGACTCATCTCATCGAGTCTGATGATATTACAGGTTGTTGCTCCACGCCAAGCGCGCGAGAATTCCCGTAGACTACCCCCAGCTTTTTTCGACGACTCACCTCATCGTCCTCGAGTACGTCTCCAATCCCTCATCAAGTTTTTTCTGACCTCTGCATTCTCAGTCACCCGGAAGTCACCGCCCATCACTGTCATCTGCATGCCAATACCATCCTCCCCAACGTACACTTCTCGCCCACGTCTCTTCATTATTTCGACGCAACCACTATGGTACTCAGGAGAGTCGTCCAGCGGTATTCGATGTTCCGTTTACACGTGGCAAACGCGTAAGTCCCACCTCCAGTTTTCCTTACTCAAATGCTTGACTCTACTTGATATCATACAGAAGAACATCTCAGGTGCAGAAATACGGCTTGAGAGAGAGAAAGCGAAGAAGGCGAAGAAGAAGAAGATCTCTGCAGATAGCTCACGGCCTCCCAACACAAGTGTCACCAATCAATCTGGCGGAGCTGCTCAGACCCAGCCAACTTCATAGCTCACTGCTTCATCCGTTACAGCTACCACATCGACGAACTCATGCCCTGGTGTAATGGTTACAGACACTGGACGCTGGACTCGATTCCGGCTTTTTATCTGCTGTGTGTCTACTCAATATACCGACGGACATCATTAATCCACAAGATTTCCGTTCGTATCTTCGTTATATTTCTATGATATGCCGCTCCTCCAACATGTGTACACTTCATCTATTGATTTATCGGACTCGGTGCTTGTGCGCGTATGTGCAACGCAGTCGGTCTTCTGGAAGGAAGAGATTTCAGTCTGGGAGCAGGGTACAGGATATTAGAGCTCCTTGCGGTAGACATCAGGAACTCGACATGCTAACTCACATGCAGCGGTACCGAATTACCTGGAGGCCAGATGCTTGTCTTTGATCTGACATCCATCGCTGATAGTTCATTCGTTTTGGTCACTCGATTCATTGGCCCGACTACCTCTACCCGCTGGTGCGCTTATTCGCGGGGAAGTGATTCGAAGGACATTCTAGAGCCAAAATATATTATATGGACCCTTGTACGAAGACACTAATTCGGGTGATACGAACTGTCTATGATTGTGACATCGATGTTTTGTGTTCAGAGGTCATTTGATTGCCTTGTTCCGTACGCTCGCTTTGTTCTATATGACCATCACTATCGCTTCGTGATATTGTATTCCATCTATGTCACTGACAGTACATTCAAAGTGAACACAGGCGGAAAGGCGCTTCGCGGTTTCTTAAGGGTTGAGCGCGTTGACACTCGGGCTGATGTATTCAATGGCATGAATTGCTTCAGAGCAAGGTAGTTTTCCTTGCTCCTGGTCGGATATATAAGACGTTGAGATGATGCGGATGCACTGAATATCGGACTCGGTGCTTGTGCGCGTATGTCTGACACAGTCGGCTATATATCTTCCGGCGTGTGGAGAATTCAGTCCGGAAGAGGTGCAGACGAGGAATGGTCCGGCGACTCATCCCCCATCATGCCTGCTCTCATCGATGTTCAGGTCGAGCTCGGGGAAGTTAGCATGCGTGAGCCGGATGCACTTGAGTATTTTAATGTGATAAAAGTTGGAGCAGGTTCTGCAGAATTTCCGTTGCTTGCGAGTGGTATGCGAATTGCGATGAGAATAATGGTAAGGCCCGACGCAAGGAAGATAAGAAATCCATTGACTTTAACTGAACAGAGAACTGAGTCAGACTAAACAGAGACCACCAAAACTCGGATAATGTACTATGGGGATGAGCACACAGAGTGGAGGCCATTACGAGGGCGATAATGCGAACAACCCCTGCGTTGAATTGGTGAAGAGGTATCATAGTCAATATATGTTTATCCATAATGGTGGAAAAGGGGCCGCTAATCGCTCACATTCCTCCTGCGATGCTGCTTCGGTTATATCGAGGAATATGGCAGAAATTGAACGTGTGCGTGTCAAGCGCCGTCTACGTTGTGCGAGCGGTGAACATAAGTGGGACATACAGGAGAAGGTAAGGGAGGATCGATATGTTCCTGCAGTCAGTCATAAATCGGTTCTCTTCCACTCACTGAAGAAGGGCTGGTGGCGCATGGTTGAATGATAGCGTCTGAGCAGTACTATGCTGCGCGTAACCGTGAGTGGAGGAAGAAAGTGCTTACATGTAGTATGCACATACGGCATAGTATATAGATCACGGAAGAGTCCCTTGAAGGGAGCCGCAGACGTATATAAAAGCTCGGAAAACATTTGCATCGCAGAATTAATGCAAGAAGCTCACTATTGCCGAGCGGTACTTTTAGCGATAACATGGTGACAAAGTGCCTGTGATTCAAATATGTCAGCATGCACGATGTTGGAACTGTTTTCACCTACATGTCCTTCCTACGATAACTCGATGAAATCAAATACCTTCATATGACCTGATCATAGAGGGAGCCGACTTGATGGGGCAGCGACACTGACATCGGTTGACTGACTGAAGTAATTTATCTTTGACTCAGCATTCGAGCGTCACGCCACTCTGATTTCTCACCAGCAATCCACTCAATTCTGATCTCACAACGCTCACGACGCTTCGATCGCTCTGTGCCCTTCACCCAAACGTATCTCCACATATGCACGACAGCAGGACTTTTCACCTACATGTCCTTCCTACGATAACTCGATGAAATCAAACGCCTTCATCCAGAGGGAGCCGACCCGATGTGGCAGTGATATTGACATCGATTGACTAAAGTAATTCTTCCTTGCCCAGAACAACCGACTCTCTTTCAATGTTTCACCACTCTCTCCCACCAGCTATAGACGATTCAGAACTGACAATTGGCATTGTTTCTGCAACGTAGGCGCGGGGATCATGCTCCGAATGTGGCTGCCACTGGCTGGGAGCTTGAGTTGCGGTGCTATTGACTCAGCAGTAGCCTGTACCAAGCAGAGAGGTCGAAACTTTCCATCCACTCTCATCTTATCTCAGAACGCTGACGACACAACTTTCGACCGCTCCGTGTCCGTCGTCCAAACGTATCTCCACGTTGGATCTCAACAAAGATATCTTGGTGAGTGTTGGCCAAGGAAGTAGCAGACAAAAGTTGAGACAGTGCTGCAGTGTTTAGTCGCAATCCTGGGCAACAGTAATGTCTTTGCCAGCTTCCCAGACACAAAAGAAACAGGCGATACATCCCTGCCAGAAATTTGGAGGACACAGTGACAATGTTTACGGAGTCGTACACCTGCCAGACGGACAGCGGGTCATGACTTGTTCGGTTGACGGTTCGCTGCGAGTGTGGAACTTGGAGACTGGGGAGCAGATTGGTAATGACTGGCGGGATGGAGAAAGTGAATTGTACAGCATAGCATTGTCTCTGGATGGGAAGAAAGTGGCTAGTGGGAGTGAAGACGGTGCTCTGAAGGTCTGGGATATGGACACAGGCAAGGTAGTCACAAAATGGGCAGGGCACAGAAGTATTGTGACTTCTGTGAGCTGGAGTCGAGACGGTGCGCGAATCATGAGCGGATGCTGGGATGGGACAGCAAGGGTGTTGGATGTGGAGAGTGGAAAGACCATCCTAGAAATCAACACAGGGCTCAGGAACATCTACAGAGCAATCTACTCGCCGGACGAAACGATGATTGCGACTGGCGGAGACAAATTCATCAAAATCTGGGATGCCAAGACAGGCAAACTCGTCAAGAATCTCAAAGGCCACACAGAGGAAGTGGCTTGCCTAACTTGGACTCCTGATGGAAGGATGCTTATTTCCGGTTCATTCGATCACTCGATTAGGACATGGCATACAACAACTTGGCAGCAGATCGCAGTTTTGACGGAGCACGCAAACGTTGTCCTTGCCATTGCCATATCTCGGAATGGCCGCATCCTCGCAAGCGCATCGTCCGACAGCACAGCGCGACTGTGGAACCTCGAGAACAGTCATCTCGTTGGTTCACCACTCCAGCATCCCAGTCCAGTGAACTGCTTGTCGTTTTCGATAGATGGAAAACTACTCTCTACCGGCTGCTGGGACAACAATGCATATGCATGGGATATATCTGCTACTGATGGCCTTGATGAGCTTCTGGTGAATGTGAGTTTTGTGTGTCATCTCTATTTACCATCTCAAGGCGCCATCCTAGGACTGCGATAAGATGATACTCGATGTACGCGGCGCGTTCATAAATCCATCTCATCGAGTCTAATCATATGTATTCCAGGCTGTTGCAACACAAGGTCGAAACCAGCGGCGCGAGAATGCCCGTCGAATACCCCCTCGATTTTTCGATGAAGCACCTCATTATCCTCACGCACGTCTTTAGTACCTCATCAAGTTTTTTTCTGACATCTGTATTCACAGTCACCTGGAAGTCACCGTCCATCCATGTTACTCACAAGCCAACATCATTCCCTGGGATCCACATTCCTCGACCACGGCTCTTTATCATTCCAACATACTCGTGACAATACACACGGCACGGCACCCCAACTACGCCCTATGGGATGGGTCCGAAACCTTTTCTCGCGCATGCTTCGTAGACAACATAGTGAAGGAATCCAGTTGCAGGAGCGTCGCCCCACTTTAGTCGTTGTTCCCTTTACACGAGGCAAACGCGTAAGTCCAACATCCAGTTTTCCCCTCTCAGATCCTCATCTCTACGTGATATCATACAGAGGAACGTCTCAGGAGCAGAAATACGGCTCGAAAAAGAGAAAGCAAGGAACGCGAAAAAGAAGAAGACTTCTACAGGTAGCTCACGGCCTCCCCCCGCCAATGTTATGCAACAATCCAGTGGAGCTGCTCAGACCCAGCCAACTTCACAACTCGCATATTCATCCGTCACACCTGCCGTTACTGCTGCCCCCGCATCTACCAATTTGACGAGCCCGCGCCAAGTTGGATGCTGGACTCGCTTCCGGCTCTATATCTGCTGTCTGTCCGACCAATATGCTAATGGTCATGAATAGTTTTATATTCCTCAACTGAGTGCTTCTACCATTTTCCTCATATGTTGTTGTTCATCTGCTTGGCTGACTCCTGACTACATTATTTTCGAACCTTACTGTTTACCTCCCAGAAGAGTGTATAACTTAAGATCAGGATATCTTATCTCCTGCGTAATGCGGATTAGGATTGTATGATGTCGAGAATCGTCCTGACTTAAATCATGCCACATGTCTAAACGGATCCCCGATGTTATCCACACTTCAATGTATTCCTTCTCCAAAAGCGTCTCGTTTGCTTACAACCTGGATGAGCCGACATTACACCAAAGAAACGAGTGATTCTGACCTTCTTGATATCAGGTATATTTGACGCGAATAATTGCGCAATCTATGAAATCACTTCTTGGATCAGTGGTTTGTTCTTCATCGCCTTGCGCGCCCTCATGATTCGAACGACTGTGGCCTGGATCACATGTTTACGGTCGTCGTCGACGATCTTGAGCACCTCCGAGGACTCAGCCATCACCTCAGGCTTAGCGACGGACATGTTTAATCCACAAGAGTTCCGTTATTCCAATCGGTATCATATTCTCGTTAACACGCCCTACCGATTCGCTGGCAGCATGTCATGTTTCGAAAGTGTTATATTTCTATCATATGCCGCTCCTCCACTTCAACTATTGATTTATTGGACTCGGTGCATGTGCATTGAGCTGTATCCTTCCTATCCCGGCCCCCGGGGTTTTGCTATTTATCCCAGTTTCGCGTCGAATATCCTGTTGCATTGCCGACAACTGAGCGATCACGAACATATTGTACAAGGCCGCATGCATCACCATTCGAATTTCCTGTCATACAGCGACAAGATCAGAAGAAGCCTGACGCTTTAATGGTCAACTTTCATATTGGATCTGCTCTGTTGAAGCTAGACCATGATTTTTTGAAGCAGACCGCCTTCCTTCCATGAAAGGTAGGCGCGTAGGAAAACCCTCAATCCAGAGAGGCATGTTTGGTGTGCGGTGCTGAAGAATGAAACGCAAACTGAGTACATATCATCGTTTTTCCAACATTCATTGCCAATTGGGACACAATATGGAGATATCTTCAGTAGCTCAGCGAGATGTTGAGTGGACAATACCTGGTACACGCCTGCTCCCTCTTCCGATTAAGGTCATCAGAGTCAAGTTTCAACACGAACCGACCAAATACGATGATCACAAGTCTGGTAGATACCTCACATGCAGCCAGAAGGTGACCTGTCACCGTCATAACTGTAGTCTGCGATGGTCCATGTTCCAATAAACTGGGTCCTAACGATGCTACAACACAGTAGAACATCATCGTAACAATCGATTGACTGAAATAATTTCTTCTTGACCAGAGCAACCCACCTCACCGAGTGTCACGCCACTCTCTCCCACCAGCCAGATGTACTGACAACTGGCAGTCTTGCCAGCGTCACATAGGGGACAAAGATCGCACACCGAATGTGGCTTGGGCGCTTGAGTTGCGATGCTATTGCTGTAGCCACGAGGCTAACGCATATACCACACAAACAATTCAAACTTCAAATACGCGCAACTCTCATTTCACGACGCTCACGACGCAACTTTTGATCACTCTGTGCCCTTCATCTTCCCGATTTCGATACAATTTTATTGGTGAGTGTAGGCCAAGGAAGTAGTTGACAAAAGTTGAGACAGTGCGGTGTTGTTTAGTGGCAATCCTAGGCAACAACCATGTCTTTGCCAACCGCTGGGACACAAAAGAGACAAGTGATATGGCCCTGTCAGAAATTTCAAGGACTCACTGGTTGGGTCAACGATGTCATACACTTGCCAGGCGGAAAACAGATCATGGCATGTTCGAACGACGGTTCGCTGCGGGCATGGAACTTGGAGAATGTGGTTCAGATCGGTGACGACCAGTGGGATGCTGAGGGTGAGGTGTACCGTATGGCATTGTCTCCGGATGGGAAGAAAATAATCAGCACAAATCCGGGTGGAGTTATGAGCTTGTGGGACGTTGACTCTGGCAAGGTCATCATGAAGTGGGAAGAATGCTGTTCTATGTGCTGGAGTCAAGATGGTGGACGAATCCTGAGCGGATGGTTTGATGGGACAGTGAGGGTGTGGGATGTGGAGAGTGGAAAGACCATCTTAGAAATCAATACAGGGCACATGCACATGATGATAAACGCAGGAGGAGCGATCTACTCGCCGGACGAAACGATGATTGCGACTAGTGGAGACAACATGGAGAATTCGGAATTCCTCAAAATCTGGGATGCCAAGACAGGCAAACTCGTGAAGAATCTCAAAGGACACACAAAGGAAGTGACTTGCCTAGCTTGGACTCATGACACAAGTACGCTTATTTCGGGTTCATGCGATTGTTCGATTAGGACGTGGAATACAACAACTTGGCAGCAGACCGCAATTTTGACGGAGCACACAAACCTTGTCCTTGCCATTGCCATATCTCCAAATGGCCGCATCCTTGCAAGTGCATCGTCCGACAACACAGCGCGACTGTGGAACCTCGAGAACGGTCATCTCGTTGGTTCACCACTCCAGCATCCCAGTGCAGTGAACTGCTTGTCGTTTTCGACCGATGGAAAGCTACTAGCAACTGGCTGCTGGAACGGCGATGTATACACATGGGATGTCTCTGCGATCGAGGATTGCCTTGATAATCTTCTGGTGAATGTCAGTTTAGTACTTATCGTCTCTCTTTCCCACCTGAACGCGCCATCCCAGGACCGTGATAAGACATCACTCAACGTACGCAGCGCGTTCATAAATCCCTCTCATGGAGTCTAACCATAGGTACTCCAGGATATTGCTACACAACGTCGAAACCAGCGGCGCGAGAATGCCCGTCGAATACCCCCTCGTTTTTTCGATGAAGCACCTCATCATCCTCATGCACGTCTTTAGTATCTCATCAAGTTTTTGCTGACATCTGTACTCGCAGTCACCTAGAAGCTACCGTCCACCCCTGTCACTCGCAAGCCAACATCATGCCCCGGGACCCACACTGCTAGGCCGCGTCGCTTCATTATTCCGACGTACCCACTACAATACACACGACACGATACCCCGACCTCGCCTTCCGAACTCGATCCGAAACACGCTCTCCGGCGTAATCCGTAGAGGACAAGATGGGGACAGTGAGTTGCAGGACCGTCACGCAGCTGTTGCCCACGTCCCGTTTGCACAGGGGAACCCTGTAAGTCCCTCCTTTCTTTCTAACCTGGATATTCGACTTAACGTGATGCAATACAGAGGAACTACTCGGCGAGAGAAGCACGGATAGAGGAAGAGAAAGCGAAAAAGAAAAAGATGGAGGAAGAGCAACGGAAAAAGTTGGAGATGGAGAAAGCAAGGGGCGCGAAAAACACTTCTGTATCCAGCTCACAGCTTCCCCAGAGCAGTGTCGCCCACAAATCCGAAGCTGCTACTACCCACCCAACGTCACAGCTCTCCTCTTCATCCGTTACACCTGCCGTTGTAGCTACATCTGGAGTTACCACATCAACGACCTCGCGCCCTGGTGTAATGATCGCAGATGCTGGACGCTGGACTCACTTTCGGTTATTTATCTGTTGTGTGTCCACTCAACAAACCGATGGCCATCATTAATATATGGTTCTTGACAGCAGTATTTCTCCCAGATGGTCTCACAGTGTTGATGATGTCCTGCCACTAGCTATGTAATACCCGACTCACATTTCTGAACATCCGCTCCTCGATATCTGTACCACGCCTACCTGTCCTGTAACGCTCCAGCTACTTTCTTTCACGTCATTAGAGTCGTTGCCTCCACGTTATGCTGTATCATTCATACAAGTTGTATATCACTCTCCTTGACACTTAATGACACGCAAAGGATCGTGTCCAATGCGAAAGGATACTTGGGATACAAAGTGGGAGACCAAGGTGAACATATCTTTGATTCCTCTGCAAAATGCACGCAACTGAAAGATTAGGTTACGACAAGAGTGTACATACAGGAATTTGTCTTGACTTAAATTATGCAACACATCTGTCATGCCATCCAACATACTCTCGCAAAAGGAATGCATTGAGCACGTGGGCAAGTCGATATTTAACCGGAGAAACCAGGATTTCTGACCTGTTTGATGCTGCAGCTGTTAGGGGTGCACCACTGCGACATCACCTTCGGGATCAAGGGCTGATTGATTCGGACGACCCGCGACCTCAGGCACGTATTGACGTTCATCGTTGACAGTCTTGAGCACGTAGGAGCACTCAACCTGTAACCTTCACCTCAGACGTGATCGGTCCGGTGAAGGCATTTTCTTTGATTTGAAGTCTGACAGGGCGGATGAGCATTGTGAAGTTTGAAATGAGAGGCGTACTGGAGTTCAATCCGTCTTTATTTCGTCGTTCATCAGAACTGTAGCTAAAATGTCCTCACTCGCGGAAATCAGCTCTTCCAGCAATATCGTATAATGTTGATTATGCGGCGGGAGCATTGACGTCTGGTAAGAACTGGTCATCAGGAAGTACGTTTGATTGAAATTGTTCGTCCTGAGTTCGTCTTCGACTACTTCTAACTTCTGTATGAATTGCGTCCAGAATGTTTTGCCTGTTATTATTATGAGAAGCGGTCGTATATTGGAAGAATCTCGGGAGGAATGACGAAGTCGTTGGATGCGCCGAGGGGCCATAAGTTCCTACTTACCAAGGACTATGATCGTCCATGTCATGTTTTTGCAGCATGGTGATGGTTGGAAATTGCCGTTATCAACGCCTGAGATATTGCTGCGATGCTTCTCAGGGAGTGCTAGAGTCATAAATGACCTTTCCGCCGCTGAAAATTGACCTTCAGTCAAGCAGGACATTAGTGTACGGTTTGCGTATCTGCAAGGACTCCTGCCCCAGCCGCAGCACGAGCGAGGACACGTCATTTCGAGTCTTCGACGTCTTTAAACCATCTGCTCTTGGGCATGTCTTTCGCTCTGTAGATCTGACGCCATCTGCATCCCGTGGTGCAGGCGATCTCATCAATAATAAAACGATACCTGGGGTCATCATCAAATGGCGGTATACACTGCCCAAGCTGACGGCACGAATCATCTCTCCTGGATGGAGGGGAATTTCAGTCTGGGAGTAGGGTAAAAGATATTAGAACTCTTTGCGGTACGCATCAGTAACTCGACATGCTAACTCACCTGCAATGATATCGAATTGACATTGCTACCAAACGCAAAGCTCGATGGCGCTCAGACGGGGCTTTTTGCGCATTCTGAAGAGCTGGGGATTCTGCCGCAATATGGAGATGGTCAGCGGAGGTTGGAGGTGTAACAAGGTCTTCGAACACTAGTGGGAATGCGCAAACGAGAGCTGTGTGGGAGAAAGTAGTGTAGCTGGGGCAGTTGGGTCAACACTGGAGATATACAAAATGGTACAGGATGTTGATAGGACGTTGGAGTGACTAAAACACGCAAGATTGAAGGTCGGATAAGGGTAAGAGTCGGAGAGGGTGGTTGTAAGCTATAGCTAGGTTGACACTCAGTCTTGCTAGAATAAGAGTCAAGCTCGCTTACCCCGAGCAATCTTGTCGTATGCATCTAAATCCGAGCCGTTCGGATTTGACACTGAGGCTTTAAGAAGCTGATCAGAGCTGACGTCACTCACATCGGAGGGCAGTGCTTGCACTGACGATATTGATGGTGTTATTATGTGTGCGCGAGGATGTGCAGTCTCGTGCACTAACTTCGAAGCTCGTTGCAACTTGCGAATCTATGACTAGCCTTTTTTGGCATTAGGGGTAGGGTTGAGTAATTTTTGACCTTCGATTTCGCGGTTGGCCCCAGTGTTCTGCCGGTCGCCGAACGTTCGCAAAAGTCAGTGAACATTCACCGACGAACGTCTCCATGTCTACGGGTGAACGTGAATGGAAGCGGTATTAGGAGTCCATGAGAATGTATTAAATAATCAAATATGATTGGCTACGGTCTAAACTAAATATAGCTTGATCTGAGTAGAGCAGAAATATGAACGTTAGCGCACAAGTGCGACTGAAGTCTAGGCTAAGGCTTCAGAACATATAGTTACTAGTGATACATGACGACAGGTACGAAAAAAAAGGTCAATAACTGCGAGTATACAGTACTACTCGTCCAAAATCTCATCTGCCTGCGGAAATTCCGGATCATTGGCAATATCCTCGGCATCCAAATCCAACAGCTCGTATAGCTCAATCCCAGCATCTAAACCTCGGATTGCTGAGTGGAAGAAAGATCCAAGCCAGTCTTCGGCTTTAGATAGATCAAAGAGATCCTTGATCAGAATCCGCTGGGATTAGCCGCTGCATGCATCATCTCCGAGACTGAGAGTGATTCCTCATCTTCAACTGCCTGAATCAGGTGCGCAGCAATTTGCCACAGGCCACAACTCTCTCGAACCACGAAACTTGACTCGGAAGAATTACCGGACTCGGGCGCATCTTCACTGGCATCGGGCTCCAAGTTAACGGTTGAAGGTGGATTGACCTCCAGATGATTACTATTTTGGCCTTCACAGTAACGCCGTTTCAGACGCTTCTTGACAGGCCCAGCACGAACTTGTTCTTCATGGAGGTACGTTTTCAGCTCAGCGAGTAACATGAGGTTGTTGGTAGACATCCGATTCCGCCATTTTGTGAGAATTGCGCCGAAAATGCTGAAAAGACGCTCGCATGAGGCAGAATTTGGACAGATTGATAGAATATGATGAGCAATCTTCTGGAGAGGCTTGACTGCGGTTTGAAGGAGGAACGTACCTGCTCCCTTAATTGCATCTTCATCTCGTATGTGATCCCAGAGTCCATGCTGCATTTCGCGTTCGTCACGAACTAAGTTCTCTAGCAACATAATGCTCGAGTTGTCTAGAGCAGATTACTTTTGCCTTCTGCTGCGCCATCAATTCTGACTCATAATTCTCGTAGCCAGGATGTTCTGTAAATTCAGCCCACCACCAGCCTCGACTAGTACTCCCGGCTCCGAGCCTTCTTCTTGCCAGTTGTACTAGTCATTAATATAAGAAACTCTGAATTGACAAGCGAAAACAAGTGGTAGAAGAATGGGGAAGACCAATACTATGTGGTAGACGCTAGAGAGGTGCAGCCATGAGGAAACATCGAGGATTTGAGGCTGAGCTGCTGACAGTCTAGTTGATTATCATAATCTAGATACGAACAAGCCTAAGGACCCATGGTACCCGATACATTCACGGTCAAGTGACCTTTGCCGAAGGTCGGCGACTTTCCCACCCTTCACGGTCAGTGAACGAGCACTGTGGTCACTGACCGGCAGAACACTGGTTGGCCCCCTACTATTAAGCAATTCTTCATCAGCATATTTTCGAGCTATAACCAGATCGACGCTGAACTCGCCGTCCCAGGACTGTGACAAGACGTTCCTCGATGTAGGCGACGCAATTATGGACTCATCCCATTGAGTTTGATGATATTAGAGCTTGTTGCTCCACGCCAAGCGCACGCGAATGCCCTTAGACTACCCCCAGCTTTTTCGACGACTCACCTCATCGTCCTCGCGTATGTCTTTAACACTCACTAATTTTTTCTGACTTCTGCACTCTCAGTCACCCGGAAGTCACCGCTCATCACCATCATCCACACGCCAATACCATCCCCAAAACATACACTTTTCGCCCACGTCTCTTCATTATTCCGACAACAACTATGATGCTCGCGACACGCTACGCTAATCCTGCTGTCTGGAGTAGGTCCGATGCCCTTTGGCGTACTCCATAGGCAACATGATGAAGATATCGAGTCACAGGAAAGTCGTCCAGCGGTAGTCGATGTTCGTTTACACGTGGCGAACGCGTAAGTCCCACCTCCAATTTTCACTACTCAGATGATTGACTGTACTTGATGTTATACAGAAGAACATCTGAGGTGCAGAAATACGGCTCGAGAGAGAGAAAGCAAAGGAGGCGAAGAAGAAGAAGACCTTTGCAGATAGCTCACGGCTTCCCAACACAAGAGTCACCCATCAATCTGGTGGAGTTGTGGAGTTGTTCAGACCCAGTGAACTTCACAGCTCGCCGCTTCATCTGTTACAGCTATCAGTTGACGAACTCATGCCCTGGTGTAATGGTCACAGACAGTGGACGCTGAACTCGATTCCGGCTCTTTATCTGTTGTGTCCACTCAATGTACCGACGGACATCATTAATCCACAAGGTTTCTGTTCTTTCCAATCGGTATCATATTCTCGTTAGCACACTCTGCCGACTCGCTATTTGCATGTCATATTTGAAACCGTTGTATTTCCATGATAGCCACTCCTCCACCATATGTACACTTCAGCTATTGATTTATTGGGCTCGGTGCCTATATGCGCTGCTGAAACTAGACCATGATTTGAGCTGATTTCTCGAGGCAGGCAGCCTTCCTTCCAGAAGTCTGATAGATATTGTACATACAGCGGGCGGAATATGACCTGACACCGTTGTAACTGTAGTTTGCGATGACCCATGATCCCATAAACCGGGTCCTAATGACTGCTGCGGCATAGCAAAGTGTCATCGTGACAAGGCTCGCTAACACTCAGTCTTACTAAATATGAGCCAACCTCACCTACTGAACGAGGGCCTCGGCGCTTGACTTGCGGTGCTATTGCTGTAGCCACGAGGCTAACACATGCACAACGGTGTACCACAAAAACAATTCAAACTTCTAATCCACTCAACTCTCATCTCACAGCTCTCACGACGCAATTTTTCACCTCTTCGTTCCCTTTATCTCCACGTTGTCAATAAACATATCTTGGTGAGTGTCGGCCATGGAAGTAGCAGACAAAAGTTGAGACAGTGCTGCAGTGTTTAGTCGCAATCCTAGGCAACAGCGATGTTTTTGCCTGCTGTCGAGACAGAAGAGATACAAGAGATACATCCCTGCCAGAAATTTGAAGGACACAGTACGATTGTCTATGGAATCATACACCTGGAAGATGGACAGCGAATCATGACTTGTTCCCTTGACAGTTCTCTGCGAGTATGGAACTTGGAGACTGGAAGGCAGATTGGTAATGACTGGCGGGATGGAAAAGGTGCAGTGGACAGCATCGCATTGTCTCTGAATGGGAGGAAAGTGGTTAGCGGGAGTCAAGACGGAACGGTGAAGGTCTGGGATATGGGCACAGGCAAGGTAATCACAAAATTGACAGGGCACAGATTTGATGTGACTTCTGTGAACTGGAGTCGAGACGGTGCACGAATCATGAGCGGATGCTGGGATGGGACAGCAAGGGTGTGGGATGTGGAGAGTGGAAAAACCATAACAGAAATGGACACAGGGTTCAGGAACATATACGGAGCAATTTACTCGCCGGACGAAACGATGATTGCGACTGGCGGAAGCGACGACGCGGAGAAGGAGTTCTTGAAAATCTGGGATGCCAAGACAGGCAAACTCGTCAAGAACCTCAAAGGACACACAAACACAGTGTCTTGCCTAGCTTGGACTCCTGATGGATGCACGCTTATCTCCGGATCCCATGATCGCTCGATTAGGACATGGAATGCAACAACTTGGCAGCAGATCATGGTTTTGACGGGGCACACATACTCTATCCTTGCCATTGCCATATCTCCAAATGGCCACATCCTCGCAAGCGCATCGTGCGACGGCACAGCGACACTATGGAACCTCGAAAACGGTCATCTCGTCGGTTCACCATTCCAGCATCCCAATCCAGTGAGCTGCTTGTCGTTTTCAACAGATGGAAAGCTACTAGCTACTGGCTGCTGGAAAGGTTGTGCATACACATGGGATATGTCTGCGATTGATGATGGCCTTGATGAGCCCCTCGTAGATGTGAGTTTAGTGCTTATCATATTTTTAGTATTTACCAACTGAACGTGTATCTTAGGACGTCGAGAAGTCGATACTCGATGTATGCGGCGCGTTCGTAGATCCCTCTCATTCAGTCTAACCATATATTCTCCAGGCTGTTGCCACACAACGTCGACACCAGCGTAGCGCGAGTGCTCATCGAATCCCCCCTCGTTTCTTCGACGACTTAAATTATCATCCTCACGTACGTCTTTAGTACCTCAACAAGTTTTTTCTGACCTTTGTATTCTCAGTCCCCTGCTCGTCACCGCCCACTCCCGTCATCCACATGTCAAAGTCATGCACCAGGACCCACATTCCTCGCCCACGTCTCTTTATTATTCCAACATACGCGCGACAATGCACACAGCACGGGACCTCAACTACGCCCTATGGGATGGGTCCGAAACATTTTCTCTCACATGCCTCATAGACAGCATGGTGAAGGAACCCAGTTGCAGGATCGTCGCCCTGCAGTAGTCGATGTTCCCTTTACACGAGGCAAACGCGCAAGTCCAACCTCCAGTTTTCCTCCTCAGCTACTCATACTACATGATATCATGCAGAAGAATGTCTCAGGAGCAGAAATACGGCTCGAAAGAGAGAAAGCAAGGAATGCGAAGGAGAAGAAGAAGAAAAAGAAGAAGACTTCTGCATGTAGCTCACGGCCTCCCCAAACTAATTTTGCCCAACAATCCAGTGGAACTGCTCAGACCCAGCCAACATCACAACTCTCTTCTTCATCCGTTACACCTACCGTTGCCGCTGCCTCCGTATCTACCACGTTGACGAGCCCGCGCCTAGTTGGACGCTGGACCCGCTTCCGCCTCTATATCTGCTGTCTTTCCGGCCAATATACTAATGATCACGAATAACTTTATGTTCTTCAAACGAGTATCTCTGTCATTTTCCTCATACATTGTTGTTCATATGCTTGACTGATTCCTGTTACTACGTTATTTTCGTACTCTTACTCTTTTGCCTTTGAGAAGAGTGTACACTTACAAAGTGGAAGATCAGGATATCTTGTCTCTTGCGGAATATAGATTAGGAGTACATGATGCTGGGAATTGCCTTGACTAAAATCATGCAGCATATCTAAACGTATCCTCGGTGCCATCCACGCGTTCAATGTATTCCTTCTCCGAGAGCGTATCGATTGCCTACAACCTGGATGAGCCAACATTACACCAAAGAAACGAGGGATTCTGACTCCTTGATATCAGGTATATTTGGCGCGAATCGTTGCGAAATCAGTGAAATCACTTCTTGGATCAGTGATTTGTTCTTCATCGTCTTGCGCACCGTCATGATTCGAACGATTGTGGCCTGGATCACGTGGTTACGGTCGTCGAGGGCTTGGGCGCTTGAGATGCGGTACTATTGCTGTAGCCACGAGGCTAACACATGCACGTACCACAAAAACAATTCAAACTTCCCGTCCACTCTCATCTCATTTCAGAACGCTCACGACGCAACTTTCGACCGCTCCGTGCCCTTCACCCAAACGTATCTTCACGTTGGATCTCAATAAAGATATCTTGGTAAATGTTAGCCAAGGACATAGCAGACAAAAGCTGAGACGGTGCTGCAGTGTTTAGTCGCAATCTTGGGCAACAGCCATGTCCTTGCCAGCTGCCGAGACACAAAAGAAACAAGCAATACATCCCTGCCAGAAATTTGAAGGATACAGATGTAACAGATCTAGCATTGTCTACGGAGTCATACACCTGCCAGACGAACACCGGATCATGACTTGTTCGCAAGACAGTTCGCTGCGAGTATGGAATTTGGATACTGGAGGGCAGATTGGTGATGACTGGCGAGATGGAGAAAGTGAAGTGTACTGCATTGCATTGTCTCTGAATGGGAAGAAAGTGGTTAGTGGAAGTGAAGACGGGGCGATGGAGGTCTGGGATATAGACACAGGCAAGGTGATCGCAAAATGGACGGGGCACAGAAGGGATGTGACTTGTGTCAGCTGGAGTCGAGACGGTGCGCGAATCATGAGTGGATATTTCGATGGGACAGCAAGGGTGTGGGATGTGGGGAGTGGAAAGACTACCCTAGAAATCAACACAGGGTTCAGTCACATATTCACATATGGAGTCATGTACTCACCGGACGAAACAATGATTGCGACTGGTGGAAACGGCGACGCGCAGAAGGAGTTCCTCAAAATCTGGGATGCCAAGACAGGCAAACTCGTCAAGAATCTCAAAGGCCACACAAAGGATGTGACTTGCCTAGCTTGGACTCCTGACCAAAGCACACTAATCTCTGGTTCATCCGATTACTCGATTAGGACATGGAATACAACGACTTGGCAGCAGATCGCAATTTTGACAGGGCACACAGAGAATGTCATTGCCATTGCCATATCTCCGAATGGCCGCATCCTCGCAAGTGCATCGGCCGACAAAACAGCGCGACTGTGGAACCTCGAGAACGATCATCTCGTTGGTTCACCCCTCCAGCATCCCAGTGAAGTGTATTGCTTGTCGTTTTCGACAGATGGCAAGCTACTGGCCACCGGCTGCTCGGACAATAATGCATATACATGGGATATATCTGCAATCGAGGATGGCCTGGATAAGCTTCTGGTGAATGTGTGTTTAGTGCTTATCATATCTTTACCAACCCAACATGTTATCTTAGGACGTCGACAAGTCGATACTCAATGTACGCGGCACGTTCGTAAAGCCCTCTCATCGAGTCTAATCATATGTACTCCAGGCTGTTGCTACGGAACGTCGCAACCAGCGGCGCGAGAATGCCCGTCGAATACCCCTTCGTTTTTTCGATGAGTCACCCCATCATCTTCACGTACGTCGTTAGTACCTCATCAAGTTTTTGCTGACATATGTACTCGCAGTCACCTGGAAGTCACTGCCCACCCCTGTCACCTGCACCCCCATACCGTGCCCCGGGACCCACACTCCTAGGCCGCGTCTCTTTATTATTCCGACGTACCCACTACAACACGCAAGATATGATGCCCCGAACTGGCCTTCTGAACTCGGTTCGAAACCCTCTCTCCGGCGTAATCCGTAGAGCACAAGATGAGGACAGTGAGTTGCAGGACCGTTACGCAGGTGTTGCCCACGTCCCGTTTGCACAGGGGAACCCTGTAAGTCCCTCCTTTCTTTCTAACCTGGATGTTCGACTCAACGTGATGCAACACAGAGGAACTACTCGGCGAGAGAAGCACGGATAGAGGAAGAAAAAGCGAAACAGAAAAGGAAAGAAGAAGAGCAACGGAAAAAGTTAGAGATGGAGAAAGCAAAGGACGCGAAAAACGCTTCTACATCCATCTCACAGCTTCCCCTCAGCAGTGTCACCCACAAATCCGAAGCTGCTCAGACGCACCCAACATCACAACTCTCCTCTTCATCTGTTACACCTGCCGTTGTAGCTACCTCTGGAGTTACCACATCAACGACCTCGCGCCCTGGTGTAATCATCGCAGATGCTGGACGCTGGACTCGCTTTCGGCTCTTTATCTGTTGTGTGTCTACTCAACAATCCGATGGCCATCATTAATATCTAGTTCTTGGAACCAATATTTCTCCCAGATCATCTCAGACAGTGTTGATGATGTCCTCGACTCAGTCCTGCTACTTGCTATATAATACCCGACTCGCATTTCTGAACGTCCACTCCTCGATATCTGTACCACGCCTACCTGTCCTGTAACGCTCGAGCTATTTTCTTTCAAGTCGTTAGAGTCGTTGCCTTCACATTATGCTGTATCATTCATACAAGTTGTATATCACTCTCCTTGATACGCAAAGTATTGTGTCCGATACGAAAGGATGCTTCGGATACCAAGTGGGAGACCAAGGTGAACATATTTTGATTCCTCTGCTAAATGCACGCAATTGAAAGATTAGGTTACGACAAGTGTGTGATGCGGGGGTTTGTCTCGCCTAAAATTATGCAACATATCCGTCATGCCATCCAATTTGTAGGCGATTAACATGCTCTCGGAGAAGGAGAACATTGAGCATGTGGGCAAGTCGACATTTCAACGAAGAAACCAGGATTTCTGACCTGCTTGATGCTGTGGATATTAGGGTGCATCATTGCGACATCACTCTCGGGATCAAGGGCTGACTGATTCGAACGATCCGTTGCCTCAGGCACGTATTGACGTTCATCGTCGACAGTCTTGAGCACTTAGGAGCACTCAACCCGTAACCTCCACCTCAGGCATAATCGGTCGTACATGGCAGAATCTCGGGAGGAATGATGAAGTCGTTAGATGCGCCGAGGGGCCAGAAGTTCCTACTTACCAAGGACTATGATCGTCCATGTCATGTTTTTGCAGCATGGTGATGGTTGGAAATTGCCGTTATCAACACCTGAGATATTGCTGCGATCCTTCTCAGGGGGTTATTCGGGAGTGCTAGAGTCATAAATGACCTTTCCGACGCTGAAAATTCATCTTCAATCAAGTAGGACGTTAGTACACGGTTGCGTATCTGGAAGGACTCCTGCCCCGGCCGCAGCACGAGTGACGACACGTCATTTCGAGTTTTCGAGGGGTGCAGGTTTGGTGGCAGAGGCGGCTGCTCAGGAGGTCTCGTGGCCACTCGTGCGATGCTTTCCTGCCGAAGCGATTATGGGTCTTCTTACTAGCCATCATTGCGTCCCGAAGCTTCAGTGCTAAGCGTATCTTCTATGTGTGTCTTTAAATTATCCGCCCTTGGGCGTGTGTTTCGCTCTGCAGATCTGACGCCATCTGCATCCGTGGTGCAAGCGATCTCATCGAGCATAAAATGACACCTGGGGTCATCCTCAAATGGCGGTATACACTGCCCAGGCTGACGGCACGAATCATCTCGCCTGGAGGAAGGGGAATTTCAGTCTGGGAGTAGGGTAAAAGATATTAGAACTCTTTGCGGTACGCATCAGCAACTTGACATGCTAACTCACCTGCAACAGTACCGAATTGACATGCTACCAAATACAAAAACTTGATGCCGCTCAGACAGTGCTTTGTTGTGCATTCTAAAGAGCTGGGGGTTCTGCTCCAACATAGAGATGGTCAGCAGAGAGGGGAGGCGTAACAAGGTCTTCGAACAGCGGGAATGCGCGAGCGAGAGCTGGGTGGGAGAAAGTAGTGTAGCTGGAGCAATGGGGTGAACACTGGAAATATGCAAGATTATGGTACAGGATGTTGATGGGATGTTGGAGTGACTAATGCACGTGAGATTGTTGCGTTTGGCGCGATTGGAGGTCAGATAAGAGTAGGACTCGGACTCGGAGAGGGTTGTGAGCTACTCTATAGCCAAATTGACACTCCGTCTTACTAAAATAAGAGTCAAGCTCGCTTACCGAACGAGGACCAGGGCGCTTGAGTTGCGGTGCTATTATCATGTGGCCGCGATGCTAGCACATGCACGTGTGCACAACCATCTTATCTCAGAACGCTTACGATGCTACTTTCGACCGCTCCATGCCGTTCACCCAAATGTATCTTCACGTTGGATCTCAAGAGTCAATAAAGATATCTTGGTGAGTGTTGGCCAAGGAAGTAGCAGACAAAAGTTGAGACAATGCTGCAGTGTTTAATTGCAATCCTAGGCAACAGCCATGTCTTTGCCAGCTCCCGAGACACAAAAGAAACAAGCGATTCATCCCTGCCAGAAATTTGAAGGATACAGTGATATCGTCCACGGAGTCATACACCTACCAGACGGACAGCGGATCATCACTTGTTCCCTTGACAGTTCGCTACGAGTATGGAGCTTGGAGACAGGAAGACAGATTGGAAATGACTGGCGGGACGGAGAAAGTGCAGTGGGAAGCATAACATTGTCTCTAAATGGGAAAAGAGTGGTTAGTGAGAGTGACGACGGTGCCATGAAGGTCTGGGATATGGACACAGGCAAGGTGATCACAAAATGGACGGAGCACAGAAGTAGTGTGACTTGTGTCAGCTGGAATCGAAACGGTGCGCGAATCATGAGCGGATGCTGGGATGGGACAGCAAGGGTGTGGGACGTGGAGAGTGGAAAGACCATCCTAGAAATCAACACAGGGCTCAGCTACATATACGCAGCAATTTACTCGCCGGACGAAACGATGATCGCGACTGGCGGAAGCAACGACGTGGAGAAGCAGTTCCTCAGAATCTGGGATGCCAAGACAGGTAAACTCGTCAAGAATCTCAAAGGACACACAGACGATGTTACTTGCCTAGCGTGGACTCCTGACGCAAGCAAGCTTATCAGCGGTTCATCCGATCACTCGATTAGGACATGGAATACAACAACTTGGCAGCAGATCGCAATTTTGACAGACCACACAAATCTTGTCAGTGACATTGCAATATCTCCCAATGGCCGCATCCTCGCAAGTGCATCGTCCGACAGAACAGCGCGGTTGTGGAACCTCGAAAACGCTTATCTCGTTGGTTCACCAATACAGCATCCCGACTCACTGCGATGCTTGTCGTTTTCGACAAATGGAAAGCTATTAGCTACTTGCTGCTTGGACAATAATGCATATACGTGGGATATATCTGCGATCGAGGATGGCCTTGACGAGCTTCTGTTGAATGTGAATTAGTGCTTATCACATTTTTACCAGCTGAATGTGTTATCTTAGGGCGTCGACAAGTCGGCACTCGATGTACGCGACGCGTTCATAAATCCCTCTCATTGAGTCTAATCGTATGTACTACAGGCTGTTGCTACACAATGTCGAAACCAGCGGTGCAAGAATCCTCGTCGAATACCCCCTCGTTTTTTTTTACGACCGCCCACTCCTGTTACCCGCACCTCAACATCATGCCCCGGAAATCGGTCACGTCCCTTCATCATTCCAACACACTCGCGACAATGCACATAGCACGGACCCTCAGTTAAGCTCTATGGGATGGGTCCGAAACCATTTCTCTCGCATGCCTCGTAGACAGCGTGGAGAGGGAATCCAGTTGCAGGAGTGTCGCCCCATAGTAGTCGATGTTCCCTTCACAAGAGGCAAACGCGCAAGTACAACCTCCAGTTTTCTTTTTCAGATGCTCAGCTGACAGCTGTACGTGATGTCATACAGAGGAACGTCTCAGGAGCAGAAATATGGCTCGAAAGGGAGAAAGCAAGGAACGCAAAGGAGAATAAGAGGAAGGCTTGTGCAGGTAGCTCACGGCCTCCCCAAACTAATGTTACCCAACAATGCAGTGGAGCTGCTCAGACCCAGCCAACATCACAACTCTCTTCTTCATCTGTTACATCTACCGTTGCTTCTGCTGCTCCATCTACCACGTTGACGAGCCCGCGCCCAGTTGGACGCTGGACCCGATTCCGGTTGTATATCTGCTGTCTGTCTGGCCAATATACCGATGGTCATGAATAATTATATCTTATTCAAACGGGTACTTCTATCATTTGTCACCATTGTGCTCATACATTGTTGTGAGTGTGCTCGACTAACTTCTGCTTCTACATTATATTCGAATCCTTACTCTTTTGCCTCCGAGAAGAGTGTACAACTTACAAAGTGGAAGATCAGGATATCGTATCTCCTACGAAATGTAGATTAGTGAGTATATGAAGTCGAGAATTGTCCTGACTAAAATCATGCCACACATGTAAACGTATCCCCGATGCCAGCCACACGTTCAATATATTCCTTCTCCGAGAGCGTCTCGATTGCCTACACCCTGGATGAGCCGACGTTACACCAATGGAACGACGGATTCTGACCTTCTTTATATCAGGTATATTTGGTGCGAATCATTGCGAACTTTGTGAAATCGGATCAAAGGCTTGTTCTTCATCGTCTTGCGCGCCCTCATGGTTTGAACGGTTGTGGCCTGGATCACGTCTTTACAGTCGTCGTCGTCGTCGATGGTCTTAAGCACCTCCGAGGATTCAGCTTTTACCTCAGTCTCGATCGGCTGATTGAAGTTCACCCGAATTTTGTTGGATTTGAAGTCTGACAGGGATGCATTAGGGTTGACCGTTGACAAATGCGAAACGAGATAGGCTTACTGGGATTCAAATCATATTGTTCGGCTTCTTCATTGATGAGAACCTTGACCTTGACCAAGAATGTCAACACCTGCGATAAGACTTCCTTGCTGATAGCAATGATCGCGGCAATCAGCTCTTCTAATTGCAGCGTAACATATTTGTAGTACTGCAGGAGCACTGCCATCTGGTAAGAACTGGTCATGACTCATCAGGATGTACTTCTGAGGTCTTCGAACAGTGGGAATGCGCGAACGGGAGCTAGGTTAGAGAAGGTACTAGTGTAGCTGCAGCAGTGGAGTCAACACTGGAGATGTGCAAGGTGGTACAGGACGTTAGTAGGATGTTGGAGTGACCAAAATACGCGAAATTGTTGCGTTTAGCGCGATCGGAAGTGGGATAAGAGTTGTCCTTCTATGCTGCCGAGGTATGAGGCGAGCATAGAATTTAGTCTACGTATAGGGGTCCAGGCTGACCGCCCCTATGCACCTCCCCTGCTATCCGCCGTCTCCTAGGATAGGGCACAGTTAGGAAAGGGAGGGAGGGGTTAGTAAGACGGGTGGGTTAGTAAGCGGTTTCGACCTCGCGAAGGGTCTCATCAGGAAGCTTACCGCTACCCCAACCGCCTTACCTCTGTTTCTGTTTAGCTACGCTACCTCTGAGCCTTTTATGTAGAAAGGGAGTGGGCGCACAGACCACCCTGTTGAATCAGGGTAGTTAGGACCGAAGTCCAGTCAGTGGCACGACCCGATCTAGGGAGGTGGTACAAAAATGGGTCAGCGAATCACACCGCGAGGAGCCATCTCACCAGGTACGATCGCCCTGATAATGTGATCGCAGCGGTCAGACGAAAGAGGTTTCCCTCTGACTTCGGGACTTGGTATGCGCGTGCTTGCATGTGACCCCGTGAGACATAGGAGTCGGAGTGGGTGGTTGCGAGTCATAGCAAAGCTGACACTCGGTCTTAATAAATAAGAGCCAAGCTCGCCTACTGAACAAGGGCCAATTGGGCGCTTGAGTTGCGGTGCTATTGCGGTACACATGCACAACGTATCACGAAAACATGTCAAACTTCACATCCACTCTCATCTCATCTCAGAACGCTGACGACGCAATTTTCGACCGCTCCGTGTCCTTCATCTAAACGTATCTCCACGTTGGATCTTAATAAAGATATCTTGGTGAGCATTGCCCAAGGCAGACAAAAGTTGAGACAGTGCTGCAGTGTTTAGTAGCAATCCTACCAGTGGGCAACAACCATGCCTTTGCCAGCTGTCGAGACACAAAAGAAACAAGCGATACATCCCTGCCAGAAATTTGAAGGACACAGTAACGCTGTCTACGGAGTCATACACCCGCCAGACGGTCAGCGGATCATGACTTGTTCGGTGGACGGTTCGCTGCGAGTATGGAACTTGGAGACTGGGAGGCAGATTGGTAATGACTGGCGGCATGGAGAAAGTGGAGTGCTCAGCATGGCATTGTCTCGGAATGGGAAGAAAATGGTTAGCGGGAGCAGGGATTGTGCGATGAGGGTCTGGGATATGGACACAGGCAAGGTGATCACAAAATGGACGGGGCACAGAAGTAGTGTGACTTGTGTCAGCTGGAGTCGAGACGGTGCACGAGTTATGAGCGGATGCTTTGATGGGACAGCAAGGGTCTGGGATGTGAAGACTGGAAAGATCATCCTAGAAATCAACACAAGGCTCAGCCGAATACACGCAGGCGGAGCAATCTACTCGCCGGACGAAACGATGATTGCAACCGGCGGAGGCAACATGGAGAAGGAGTTCCTCAAGATCTGGGATGCCAAGACAGGCAAACTCGTCAAGAATCTCAAAGGACACGCAAAGGATGTGACGTGCCTAGCTTGGACTCCTGACAGAAGCAAGCTTATCTCCGGTTCATTCGATTGCTCGATTAGGACATGGAATACAACAACTTGGCAGCAGATCGCAATTTTGACGGAGCACACCAGCTGTGTCAATGCCATTGCCATATCTCCCAATAGCCGCATCCTCGCAAGTGCATCTGACAGAACAGCGCGACTGTGGAACCTCGAGAATGATCGTCTCGTCGGTTCACTACTCCAGCATCCCGATCAACTGAGCTGCTTGTCGTTTTCGACAGATGGAAAGCAACTGGCTACTGGCTGCGTAGACAACAATGCATATACATGGCATATATCTGCTATCGATGGACCTGGTGAGCTTCTGGTAAGTATGAGTGATTTGCGCGTCATCTCTCTTTACCACCTGAACGCGCCATCCTAGGACTGCGATAAGACGACACCCGACGTACGCAGCGCATTGATAAATCCTTCTCATTGGGTCTAATCATATGTACTCCAGGCTGCTGTTACAACGCATCGAAACCAGCGGCGCGAGAATGCCCATCGAATACCCCCTCATTTTTCCGACCATTCTCCTCCTCATTCTCACGTACGTCTTTAGAACCTCATCAAGTTTTTTTTCTGACATCTGTAATTGAAGTCTTCAAGTCAGCGCCCGTCCCTGTCACACGCACCCCAACATCATGCCTCAGAAAATACACTCCTCACCCGCATCTCATCATCATTCAGCCACTACAATACACATGACACAGTACCCCGACCTTACTTTCCGACCTCGGTCCGAAACCATTCCCCGGGCATTCATTGTAGAGGACAAGATGAGGACATTGAGTTGCAGGACCATCACTCAACTGTAGCTCACGTCCCATTTGCACATGGGAACCCTGTAAGTTCTTTCTTTCTTTCCAACTTGGATGTTTGACTCAACGTGATGGAACACAGAGGAACTACTCAGCGAGAGAAGCACGGATGAAGGAAGAGAAAACGAAAAAGAAAAAGAAACAGGAAGAGCAACGGGAAAAGTTAGAGATGGAAAAAGCAAGGGACGCGAAAAATGCTTCTGCATCTATCTCACAGCTTCCCCAGAGCAGCGCCGCCCAGAAATCCGAAGCTGCTCAGACCCACCCAACGTCACAACTCTCTTCATCCGTTACGCCTGCGGTTGTAGCTACATCTGAGGTTACCACATCAAAGACCCCGCGCCCTGGTGTAATGATCGCAGATGCTGGGCGCTGGACTCGCTTTCGGTTATATATCTGTTGTGTGTCTATTCAGCAAACCGATGGTCATCATTAATGTCTGGTTCTTGGAGCCAGTATTTCTCCCAGATCTTCTCGACTCATTTGCTATATAAAATCCGACTCACATTTTCAACTTCTACTCCTCGATATCTGTACCACGCTTACCTGTCGTATTACGCTCAAGCTATGTCCTTTCACGTTGTTAGAGTCGTTGCCACCACGTTATGCTACATCATTCATACAAGTTGTATACAACTCTCCTTGGCACTCAATGACACGCAAAATATTGCGTTCCATGCGAAAGGATGCTTGGAGTGCAAAGTGGGAGACCAAGGAGAAATATCTTTTACTCCTCTGCTAAATGCAAGCAATTTGCGAAGTTACGTTCCGATAAGAGTGTATGATACAGAAATTTGTCTTGACTAAATTATGCAATATATCAGTCCTGCCATCCAATGTGTAGGCTATCAATATACTCTCGGATAAGGAATTCGTTGAGCATATGGGTAAGTATACATTACACCGAAGAAACAAGGATTTCTGACCTGCTTAATATTGCGAATGTTGGGGGCGTATCGTTGCGATATCACATGCAGGATCAAGGGCTAATTGATTCAGACAATCCGTGACCTCAGTCACGTATTCACGTTCATCGTCGACAGTTTTGGGCAAGTACGAGCACTCAACCTTCAAAGCTTCAACCTTGGCCTCAGGCGTGATCGGTCGGTCAAGTTATTTTCTGTGATTTGAAGTCTGACAGGGCATATTAGCATCGCGAAGTGTGAAATGAGAGGCGTACTTGGGTTCAAAGCCGTTGTTATTAGTTTCGTCGTTGATCAGAACTGTGGCTGAAATGTCCTCACTCGCGGAAATCAGCTTTTCCTATGATATCGTATATAATGTTGATTATGCGACAGGACCGGTAAGAACTGGTCAGCAGGAAGTGGGTTTGATCGAAGCTGTTCGTCCTGAGTTCGTTCTTCAAGTAGTTCTGCATGAGTTTGCGACAGAATGTTTCGTCTGTTAGTATCATGAAAAGTGGACGTACATTGGCAGAATCTCGGAAGGAATGATGAAGTCATTGGATGCGCCGAGAGGCCAGAAGTCCCTACTTATCAAGGACTATGATCGTCCACGTCATGTTTGTACGGCACGGTGATGGTTGAAAATTGTCGTTAAGAACGCCTGATACATTACTGCAATCCTTCTTGGGAGGTTATTCAGGAGTGCTAGAGTCATAAATGACCTTTCCGACGCTGAAAATTCATCTTCAGTCAAGCATGGCGTCAGATCTGCCAAGCGAAAGAAGAGCCCGAGAGCGAATAATTTGAAGCACACGAAGAAGATACGCTTAGCAGGCTTCGGAGCGCAAAGATGTTCGGAGTAAGAAGACCTACAATCGTTCCGACGGGCGAGTGGTCACGAGGTTTTTTATTCAGCCGTCTCCGCCACCACGCTTGCAGATATACTGTAAAACGCAGTCATCATCAAATGGCGGTATACACTGCCCAGGCTGACAGCACGAATCATCTCTCTTGGAGATAAGGGAATTTCAGTCTGCGAGTAGGGTGAAGGATATTAGAGCTCCTTGCGATACGCATCAGCAACTTGACATGCGAACTCACCTGCAGCGGTACCGAATTGGCGCTTCTACATCACTGAAAGTCAACATTCATGATAAACCCTTATATACACATTATAATCCACGCAATGTGTATAATTTGACATCATATGGCAGTACAAAAGATATAGCATTATATAGGTTTATGCCGTTATCCCTTGTGACCAATATTTATCATAATAACGTGTGTCTGGCATTAGTCAGGTGAATTTACGTTGTGTGGAAACTAAAACAGATTGCGAAACATGCTCGAACGCCTACAGTATTATATCATTCACATCAGGCTATATATACGTTTACGTGGCTATCCTCCTTGAATAATGAAAATCATGATGGCTCATATGTAACTTCTGTCGGACAAATCTAGGTACACAAATTTTCTGGCATCATGAGTCTTCCTTTGCTTAAGTAAAAGATATGTTATGTTTTGCTATCTGTAACATAAACGGGTATTTGCTTCATAAGAATAATATGGTTCTGATGTCCCAGTGCAAGTAACTTGTTGAGATCCCGCTAATAAACGACAAACAGCTATTGTATTGTCAACTATACAACACTGAATGTCCATTGCAACATACACAGTACAGTGCATAGAATAAAACAGGAATAAATGATTGTAACAATGCTATTATTTCGCAATATTTAAAATAATGACATTTTAGGGACTTTCAGATCGAGTGATTAAAAATAACGGCCTGTACAGGCTGTACTACTAGCTAAATATAGATGTAGCATTGCAAGACACTGATCTCGAACCTCCTTGCGCACCTCAGTCTTGGTCCCAGAGATGTCTAATCGAAAATTCACAATGGACGTTCGTCCAGGAGACCTCGCGCTCAAACTCAGCACATGTTCAGCCTTACTCCAACCCCAGTGTTGTCCTGCCAAGTAGCCACCATGGTATCTTGCCCATGCAATTCACTGGGCGCCTCTAGCATCATCCGAGTCAGGCCAGAACTCTTGGTCGATATGATGCTGACGCAATTGGACGGCGACGTGCCGAGTCGATTAGTGCCGCTGTCCGCCATTTCCAGGGAGTGACATAGACATGCTGGTCAGTAGATTGGTTAACAAATATGAATATGAGAATGTACCCACATCTCGAGGATACTGATCGGGAATGATGTGTCTGAAAAAATAGCACACCATCAGAGGGATCAAAAAGGAGAAGATCCTGGAAGCTGATAGCCTTTCGCGTTCGAAGTGGGGAAGGTACATCAGATCAACCAAAGGATGTGCTAGGAAAGGAGGTGGAGGTTAGAGGCCAGTTGACAGCAAGGTGTCACTTTGGAGGAATATAAAGGCCTGACACCGCCATGAGTAGTCCTGACCGTTCCGAGATGCACAAGCGGTGACAATTCAATTGACAATGGCTTCTATATGAGCCCATGTTTGATCCGATATTAACTCACTTACTAGTCGGTAGGTTGTTCGGAGAATCGGCACTGAATCACAGGACAGAAAGAATGGGGATATTCTTTGGTAAACTCTTCGGAAACCGGTTCCCTGCATGCTGGGAGGTAAGCCATATGCACCATTAATACATTTGATATATAAAAAGTGACTAAGTTATGGAGCACCGAACAGTACACACACCGGCATTGTTCTCCTCCGGCACTGCTCCATGCTCTGCGGTGGTTGGAAAATGGAAGGCAACACTGGTCGTGAGGGCACATGCTTTGGTTTTGTTCGAGGAACCACGGGAACGTTGGGACGAGAGAACTAAACGAATGTATCTCAGTCGCATAATCGTAGTGTACCGGACTGTAACTAACCTAAACGAATGTATCTACTGTAGTCAGTATTAAGTAGAATATAATAACAAGTGTTCTTACCTCAGTCGCGTACTCGTAGTGTACCAGACTGAGGTTGTTAGAAAAACTAACGTGTCCATGTGCATTTCGGATGAAGACCTATTCAATATTGTCTTCGCGTCATTACCCCGGAGCTACAATGGAATTTTAACATCAATTTCGACAAGTATTGAACTTCATCAGCAAACAATTACCTGCGACGACCCCATGCGAATCATCCTGAATGAATTTGACCGTCTCACACTCCAAGATGGTAGTAAATCGAAGAAGGTCAAGGACGAGGCATTTTCAGCAAGCGGGAAAGGAAGGGGCGGCGAGCGGAAATCGAGACCACCATTTATCTGCTTCAATTGTGGCTGGGAAGGCCACAGTAAGGCGAGATGTTGGGAGGAAGGTGGTGGCCAAGAAGGAAAGGCGCCGGAATGGTGGAAATCGCGCAGGAAGAAGGAAGACACGAAAGATGAGGAACCAAAGGCGAAAACAGACAGTGCAAACACTGTCACGGTGGCAGAAGAAACTGAACCAGATGGTGTATGGCTCGCAATGGCGGCACCTGCCAGCGATATCAATGATTGGGCATCAGTCAGCGAGGAAGTTGAGGATCAAAGAGATGATACAAACCTGGATGAAGCTGAACCGGCCCAGATCGCGACCGAAAGTGTCGAGCGCACGCAGCGGAGCATGGCCACAGGCGAAGTGGACCACAATGCGGCGCATACCCAGACGCTGCTGATTGAGGAGGAGAATAGGTCTGTTGAGGACAATCAGCAGAAGGAACTAGGCATTGCATACACGCACCAGTGCACGGAAATGCATCAAGGGAAACCCACAGGCTTGGAATATGAGCACTCTAGCCCGACAGTACATACCGCCAGGCTAAAGCAAGGCTCGATCGAGCATTCGACAACCCTATCTCGAGACAACCAGTTAGCTATCGGACGCACAAAGGATGGAACTTACGACGCATGACCGAAACTCGAACCTGCCGGCACTCGGTATCACCCAAATCATCTTAATCATTTATCTGTCAAAATCAATCACATCAATTCAATCATTCCTGGAGATATCAGCACCAGCACTCACCTTGAACCCCCTGGACATGAAGGAGATCCCCTTGGACGCCCACCAGTACATACCGGCAGGCAGGCAAACGGTCGTCGTTTGAGGAGGAGTGTTGGAGATTGACAAACGACGACTACGACGAGATAGACGGACACGTGACTCTATAGCTTACTTAATCACGCTCGTTACTTAGAACATTTTTCTATTCGTACATCTATATACAAAAGGCTATACATTTGGTATTATCACTTACCGTCGCGCAAGCTTACATAATACGTTCACAATTTTCGTACCGCTCGTACACCTCAGTCTGTCGACTCACGAGACTGAGGTGAGATACTATCTTTTAGTTATATTCATTACAATACTAACTAGTCTACAGTACATATATGATACACTCGTTATAGGTCAGTTAGTAGCTCTAGTCTTTCGACTCACGAGACTAAGTACATACACTCGTTAATGTTATAGCACATCGCGTCCCTATCCATCCACTGGCATTTGGTTTTTGTCTGACGATTGCCGCACGCACTGCAAACAAAATAGGTACTAGATGCGGATACGAATGTATTTATATAAAAAAAGCGGGTGTCATTAATCTCGATGAGAGTCGACGTCTTCGTCTGACGCGTCTCAGAGGTAATGGCAATTTCAATAGTAACCAGGTGCGGGACCCAGGTAGACTGGACTCTGGAGTCACAGTGACATGTAATTTTGATGTCTTCGGTCATTCTGCATTGCTATATCGATATCATAAAGATCCTACATTATTAAGTACTTTTGATACATGACTGCAGAAACTATAACACTAGCTGAGAATTCTACAAGAGGTGATAATGCTTTATCGGAATGAAAGACATAAGACAAAAAATGCGAAAGGTCGATAATGTGATTCGTGTTTGAGATACACAATGTAGAGCTTTGAGCACAAGCTCAGAATTTGATATACTCTTAGATTGATTTGTCGGGAAGACGAACAAGCCTACAGATCAGGAATATGATGCCTGAAATATAGGCCAATATATAGGCATATAAGGGGGACGCAGATTTCACCTACCTTATAAGGCAAGTATTGTCATAACGGGTTAACCGACTTTCAGTGATGTACCAAGCACAAATCTTGATGTCACTCAGACGGTGCTCTTTTGCACATTCCGAAGAGCTGTGGATACTGCTCCAATATAGAGATGGTCAACGATGACGGGAGGTGTAATGAGGTCTTCCAACGGTGGGAATGCACGAACGGGACCCGGGTTCGAGAAGGTAGTGTAGCTGGAGCAGTGGACTCAACACTCACTACTACTAGTACTGGAAATGTGCAAGATGATGGCCGGCCCTAATCAGCTTAGCCACATTTGTTCGTTCTCTCACACATCATTTACTTGATATATCAGTTATTTTTTTGGTGTAGACTATAACAGAGCCTGTAGATTAGTACGACCCCTTCCACAAAGTCTCGGTAAGTGTGGTTAAGTTTGTTTAAGGCAAGCTTAAGTAATGTGCACATTTCCTGATTGGCAGGTCGGAAGTCTGATATCGAAGAAGGTGGTTGCGAGCTACATACAGCAAGACTGACAGCCTGACACTGCCTGGAGGGCCAATTGGGCGCTTGAGTTGCTGTAGTGACGAGGCTAACACATATAAGTACAACGTACCACAAAAACCATTTAAACTTCACATCCACTTTCATCTCATCTCAGAACGCTCACGACGCAACTTTCGACCGCTCCGTGCCCGCCACCCAAACGTATCTTCACGTTGGATCTCAATAAGATATCTTGGTGAGTGTTGGCGAAAGAAGTAGCAGATAAAAGTTGAGACAGTGCTGCAGTGTTTAGTCGCAATCCTGGGCAACAGTTATGTCTTTGCCAGCTGCCGAGAAACAAATGAAACAAGGGGTACATCTCTGCCAGAAATTTGAAGGACACAATAAGCTTATCTACGAAGTCATACACCTGCCGGATGGACAACGGATCATGACTTGTTCGACTGATGGTTCGCTGCGAGTGTGGAACTTGGAGACTCGGGCGCAGATTGGTAATGACTGGCGGGATGGAGAAAGTGGAGTGAACAGCATAGCATTGTCTCCGGACGGGAAGAAAGTGGTTAGCGGAAGTGAAGACGGTGCCGTGAAGGTCTGGGATATGGACACAGGCAAGGTGGTCACAAAATGGACAGGGCACAGAAGGAATGTGACTTCTGTGAGCTGGAGTCGAGATGGTGCACGAATCATGAGCGGATGTTTTGATGGGATAGCAAGGGTATGGGATGTGGAGAGTGGAAAGACCATCCTAGACATCAACACAGGGTTCAGGATCGTTCTCACATATGGAGCATCACCGGACGAAACGATGATTGCGACTGGCGGAGGTGATGACGCGGTGAAGGAATTCCTCAAAATCTGGGATGCCAAGACAGGCAAACTCGTCAAGAATCTCCAAGGACACACAAAGATAGTAACTTGCCTAGCTTGGACTCCTGACGGAAGCACAATTATCTCCGGGTCATTCGATTGCTCGATTAGGACATGGAATACAACAACTTGGCAGCAGATCGCAATTTTCACGGAGCAAACAAACTTTCTCACTGCAATTTCAATATCTCCGAATGGCCGCGTCCTCGCAAGTGCATCCGACAACTCAGCGCGACTGTGGAACCTCGAGAACGGTCACCCCGTCGGTTCACCCCTCCAACATCCCGATCCAGTGAAATGCTTGTCGTTTTCGACAGATGGAAAGCTGCTGGCTAGTGGCTGCTGGGACTGTAATGCATATACATGGGATATATCTGCTATCGATAGTCTCGATGAGCCTCTGGTGAATGTGAGTTTTGTGCTTGTCATCTCTCTTTATCACTTGAACGCGCCATCCTAGGACTGCGATAAGACCATACTCGATGTACGCGGAGTGTTCATAAATATCTCTCATTCAGTCTAGTCATGTGTACTCCAGACTATTACTATAGAACGTCGAAGCCAGCGGCGCGAGAATGCCCGTAGAATACCCCCTCCTTTTTTCGATGAAACACTTCATCATCCTCATGCATGTCTTTAGTACATAATCAAGTTTTTTTTTCTGACGTCTGTACTTGCAGTCAACTGGAAGTCACCATCCACCCCTATCGCTCGCAAGTCGACATCATGCCCCGGTACCCACACTCCTAGGTCGCGTCTCTTCATTATTCCAATACACTCGCAACAATGCACAAAGCACGGGACCCCGACTCCGCACTCTGGGATGGGTCGGAAATCCTTTCTCTGGCACGCCTCGAGGACAACATCATGAAAGAAGCCTGGCGGTAGTCAATGTTTCCTTTACACGAGGCAAACGCGTAAGTCCAACCTCCAATTTTGCCTGCTCAGATGCTCATCTCTGCGTGATATCATACAGAAAAACATCTCAGCAGCAGAAATACGGCTTGAAAGAGATAAAGCAAGGAACGCGAAGAAGAAGACTTCTACAGGTAGCTCACGACCTCCCCAAACCAAGGTTGCCCATCAATCCAGTGGAGCTGCTCGGACTCAGCCACCTTCACAGCTCTCCTCTTCATCCTTTACACCTGCCGATGCTGCTGCCTCCGCACCTATCACGTTGACGAGCCCGCGCCAAGTTGGACGCTGGACCCGCTTCCGGCTCTATATCTGCTGTCTGTCCGGCCAATTTACCGATGGTCATGAATAATTTTATGTTCAAATGAGTACCTTTATAATTTTCCTCATACAATATTGGTCATGTGCTTGACTGACTCTTATTACTACATTATTTTCGAACCCTTATTCTTTTGCGTTGGAGAAGAGTGTACAACTTACACAGCAGAAGATCAGGATATCTTATCTCCTGCGGAATGCACATTAGGAGTAAGTTAAAAGTTTGCGGTCTGACAGTTTTTTCGCGGGATTGGCCTAGTGTTCTGCAAATGTTTGTATGGTCATTTCTAAGCTGAAGGAAGCTGGTGGTATTGAGTACACGAACAAGCTGCAAAAAATGTATACAGGTACAATTCCCACTTGATCTACACATGACCTTTTGCCGACGATCAATCACGTACTACGATGGGACGTCACATACCCAGTGAGCGAAAGGACGTAGCTTTGCAAATGTCCTTGCTAAATGTCAAAGACAGAACAATTCATCGTTACACTGGGGTCAATGAACGATCGATGCGATACATTCGGAAGACATATCGGGAGACTGGCGAAGACACCGGTTTGTGCAGGTCGACCCCGCCGATCCTCGACACTGGACAGCCTTGATGTAAACGTGAGCTATCGCCTATTCTCAGTGCCAATGCCTATATGTGATTTCTCAATTCCTCGAGTCGTGTATCGAGAGACGACCATATATATTCCTCACAGAAATGCAAGATCAACTGCGGGAGATTTGTGGTGTCGACATTTCGATTTCAACGATTTCAGCAGGCGAGGATTTACAAGGAAGAAGGTCAAGTCAATGGAGCTTGGGTGAGCTCCTCGATGGACATGAATTTCTTGCTATTTTTCCCTGTTGTGCCCTCGAACCCAATTAGGTTCTAAATTTGTAGCGCCGAAACTCAGACTCCGCTGTGTAGTTGAACAGCACCATCTACAATGCGGATGAGTTGTCAGCGCGCGGTCAAAAATCGAGGCATGCATCTGTACCGCGCGGTTCAGATGCTCCTCAAGGTCTTCCTCTACCATCTGCTTATTTTCGTGGAGTGGCATATCTACATGCTTCACGAGCAACTCCGCTGACTTTGTCGTCGATGAACATTGCGATTGACAACCTCCTTGCACACCTTGTAGAGTGAAGTAACGAGGCCGGCTACTCCGGTAAAGCTCTTTCTCACGGTTTCCGAGTGCTTGCGATGAATTTCCAGTAGTGAGTCGACGTATGCCTTCGGGTGTAATGGATCCACGCCATCTAATTGTTGACCCAAGAGTTTCGCAACGGTAGCAAGATCCGTTTTCCTCCCATGTTCCTCACATGTCCTTGCTAGAGGTTTCATGTCTTCTGGTGTGCGGCACAAGATGCGTGCATCTTTTACAAATCGTCGTCTCCTTCAAAGTAGTGCAGGCTTGGGTGGCTCTGCTATATCGATCTAAAGTGCTGTCGGGTCAGCATGCGGACAGGGTGCTCCCGCGTCTTAGTTCTCGGGTATCGGTTCACGCAATCCTCCTCCTTCAGTTGTTCTTCGGCCCTTCCAGGGTAGTGAGACAAAGTGCATTCAGCAATGGATGGTTCTGACTCCCGTTCGTATTACTTAGGAACGACTTCTCCAGATACTCCTTGTAAACGCCAAAATACCTCGTTGAAGTCCTCAGCAACAGGAATGAGTCAACCATCTATTTCACAAGGTCCTGATCGATCTTATCGCCCTCTCTTTCTCGTTCGATCAATCGCAGGATACCACCAGTAAGCTTGTTCTGAACGTGTGTCAGGAAGAACTGAACTGTCTAATCATTGCCAGTAGACCCAGGAAGCTTGTCGGGAAGTATGGCACGAGGAGGTGCCTTTTTGCAATATTCATGAGGATTTTTCGTCATCGTGTAACAGCGTAAATGATTGATTACATGTTCGTCGTGAATGACATCTTGTGCACTAACTTCGAAGTTGCAATTTGCGAATCTATTACTGCCTCTTCTGGCATCAGGGCTGAGTAATTTTCGACCCCCGACCTGGCGGCTGCCCGACGTGGTATTTGCCTCGATTCACTGAAGCAATTCCCAACATATGTACCAGTTACACGGCTGTCCCCTCCAGCATGCAAACTCACTCGTCATCACAGGACCGTGACAAGACGTCACTCGATGTAGGCGACGCAATTATAACACATTACAGGTTGTTGCTCCATGCAGCGGAGAATGCCCGTAGACTACCCCCAGCTTTTTTCGACGACTCATTTCATCGCCCTCGCATACGTTTTTAATTCTCACCAAGTTTTTCTGACGTCTGCATTCTCAGTCACCCGGAAGTCAACACCATCATACGCACGTCAATACCATCATCCCCAACGTACACTTCTTGCCCACGTCTCTTCATTATTCCGACGCAACCACTATGATATTCACGACACGCTACGGTGACCTCGCTTTCCAGACTGGATCTAAAGCTCTTCATCTGGCGTGCTCCATAGGCGACATGGTGAAGACATCGAGGTACAGGAGAGTTGTCCAGCGGCAGTCGATGTTCCGCTTACACATGGCAAACGCGTAAGTCCCACCTCTAAGTTTCCCTACTCATATGCTTGACTCTACTCGATATCATACAGAAGAACATCTCATGTGCAGAAATATGGCTCGAGCGAGAGAAAGCAAGGAATAAGAAGAATAAGAAGACCTTTGCAGATAGCTCACGGGCTCCCAACATAAGCTCAGATCCAGCCTACTTCACAGCTCACCCCTTCATCCGTTACAACTACCACGTCGACGAACTAGAGGACTTGTATGTGTATGTTTTTCCGCGGCACCAGACCCTATCATTTTAGCGTATCTTGTTGCCGTATGCGCAACATAATACACTGGATTCTTTATATTGCACTGAATGACCAGAATAAGCAATACAAGCCTGACAAGGTTGACAAGGCTGGATGAGCATTACAAGGCAATATAAGACTTCCAAAAGACCCCAAGTCTTATCACTTTCCAGCAGCCTGGTGCTGCCTTGCAACGGAGAGTATATCACTACAATGCATATTCAGCCTTGGCGAAGTTGGCCAGCCTGGGGGTCTTGCCAAGCCTGGGAATGCCTTGCCAGGTTGCGCCACTTTTGCTGACTTGAAGTTGAAGTCTGACAAGGGTGCATTAGGCTTGAGAAATGTGAAACGAAATAGGCTTACAGGGATTCAAATGATTCGTATTGTTCGGCTTCCTCATTTCGGATCAGAACCTTGGCCTTGGCAAAAGAGTGTCAGCACCTGCGATAAGATTTCCTTGCTGATAACCGTTTATGTGGTGCCACTGGTGTATGTGGTTGTTGCCGGCGTTGGCCCAAGAGGCCAGTGATGTTTTTCTTCTTCTTGGGTGGGTGCCCTCAAAGCATTGTGACAACTAGTAAGGTGTATGTACTCGAACCTCAATGAATCAGATCATTTTTTTCCTACATAGTCATAGCCTCCAGTCTAACCTTTTTTTCTTTTTGGAATCATAATCAGCCCCCCAAAAAAAGCTGTCGATTACGCATTTTTCGGGGATTTTTCGGGCCATTTTATTTTTTATTTTTGGCCCCCAAAATTTGACTTTGAAGAAAATTGGCTCGTACATGTACAAATGTAAATAGCGAAGTATAAATATGACTTCTGCGCTATCTAGATCACTTTCGTCTCAAAGATACTGCCAGAAAAATTCATCGTTCAAATTTGGTTGTCCGCAACTGTAGATTGAAGACCAAACCGAATATCAGATATCGTACTTCTAGGCGTTCCCTTGTATGGCTGCATTTAGTGCGAGCGAGAAGGGACAAGAAGTTCTGGATTTGCAGTGCAAAACAAGCGCGCCTGCTAAGCAATATCCGACTTTTCGGCCTTTAAGATACATTCCAAATCCATCCTAGGCTATGTACATGTCTGACTTTGGGCCCTGACGAATCCGTGACACTGGCAGGACTATCCAAATCCACAGTCATCACCTAGGTTAAAGGTGCATGAAAGTTTGTTGAGCCGTATGGCGCCGATGCCACCGCACATCAACGATTTCCTCCTCGCCATTGCGATTGTCCTGGAGCCCGAACTACAGAATGGATATTCCTGGATATTCGGACTTACTAACACCCAGTAGTGCTTTACTACGTATCAGGGTCAGTTGTAGCTAATTACGAACTTCCTCGTCTATATAGCTACTAGTGGGCACTGGGAAGACGTCAAGTATTATTCGCTCGCTGTATGTCATGTGCTGGCCCGTGTTACCTCTTATCTCAACCTCGCATCACCTCCTTTGCCACATACCACACCAGTCCCGCACCCACTCTTGTTGAACTTGTCTTATCATCATGAGTGTCGAGAAGCGCACCAAATCCATTGACCTGTCTCACCACCTTTCGGAGTTATCCAAGGCTAGGTTACCTTCTCCACTGAAGAGGCTCCAGAAGCACCGTACACAGCCAGGAATATTGTCCCTGGCAGGAGGTCAGAATTCCTAATCTTCACAAGCTGGTCGTGTTTGATTCGATTTGACAGGCCTACCTAGTCCCGCATATTTTCCCGTTTCAGACATTTCTGCAAATGTTTTGATACCAGACTCATTTGCTCTCGCACCAACTGAGCCCTCTACCTCCCTTTCATGGTTATGGAAGCTCTTCGGTGGAAGGTCTACCAACGAGAAAACTCAGGGGGTCACGATTCCCAAGTACCCTACCAATGAGGGGGATATTAACCTAGCAGTTTCTCTTCAATACGGCCCAGCAGTCGCATCCCCGCAATTGCAACTTTTCTTAAGACAGTTTGTTTCCGAAGTCTATCGTCCAGCTTTTGAGGACTGGACTGTCCTTATCGACACCGGTAATACAGATGGGTGCGCCAGTACAAAGACGGTGCAATGCTTGTTGTGTTGATAGTCATCCAGGTGGCAAAGAGCAGTTACGACGCTGTGCAATCCTGGCGAGGGTGTACTATGTGAAGAATGGGGTTATCCCTCCGCCATGGCATCGATGATGCCTTTCAATGTTTTACCCGTACCTGTGGCCATGGATGGACTTGGTATGAAGAGCGACGCACTTGAGAACTTACTGTCGCAATGGGACCCAGTTGCACGTCAGATGCCAAGGTGAGATAGTTTAGGAATTTAAAAGTTCACCCATGTTTATCTAAATTCACGACAGGCCTCGTGTTATGTACATCGTACCTGTTGGACAGAACCCAAGTGGCTCGGTAAGCTTATGGATCAACCAGTGAAGGCATTCTCAAAAACTAATGGATGCAGACGATGAGTGTCTCTCGCAAGAAACAGATCTATGATATCTGTGTCAAATATGGTCAGTTCACTGTCATAAAATCTCAAGAGGAATTGGTTGGTTGAGTGGGGGGACTAGACGTGATAATTGTTGAAGATGATCCATATTATTTTCTTCAATTGGGAACCTACACTTTCAAAGAGGGCAGGCTCTCTGGTGCAACACCAACACCTTCTGGAAGACTTTCATCCGACGAATCCAAGAAATTTGTCTCTACCCTGACACCTAGCTTCTTGAAGTATGAACCCTCCAGCTTTTTTACACTTTCCGTCTCATCACGCGGTACAGCTTCGACTACCAGGGACGTGTCATCCGTCTCGATACCTTCTCCAAGGTGACTCGTAGGATCAACATTTGATTATTTCGTCGGCTTGAATATGCATTTTGCAGACCTTTGCTCCTGGTAGCCGACTTGGATGGTTCACCTGCAATCCTCTCTTTGCGGAGAGGTTGGAGAGACAAGGAGAAACAACAACTCAGGCTCCGTGTGGCTTTGGACAGGTATCCCTGGTGATACTTCATTGTGGGATAGTAGTTGACGCCGATTTACAGTCCATCATAACAAAGATCTTGACGCATTGGACCTATGACGGCTACATTCGCTGGCTCAGGGGTATGTAACTTTGTTCATTCGTCGGAGTCGTCAATGACGAGATGTCTGTTAGGTCTACAGACAGAGTACCAGCAACGTCGCGATTTCTTTCTTGATTGCCTCTCAGAGGAGTTCCACTTGCAGCCTGTGTCTACTGTTGCAGGCGTCTGGCAGGGCTGCATCACGTATGAGGCTTCATCCAGAGTCAAGAACACCACCATCACCGAGAAATTTGCCACCCGGGATCGCACGATGTTTAGCTTCGTTCCCCCGGTAGCGGGGATGTTCGTATGGGTATGAAATAGTTTACTGGCATGCTGTTCCATTCTAAGCTTCGTACATTCAGATGAAGCTTCATCTCGACCAACATCCCTCGTTTACTCCAGGAGATGAAGTTACTTTAGAAATGAAGTTATGGATTAAGTTGGCGGATAATGGAGTGCTGTTTGGACCTGGGTGGATGTTCGCGATCAAGGGGAAGGCTGAGGACTCTGAGGACAACACTGATCCTGGTCACTTCCGTATCAGTTTCAGCAATGCTGAGGTACGAATTTGAAAATTCTTGAAATATTTTATGCTAAAGACCTCCCGAAGTTCCCTGACCTCAAGAAAGCGGTCACAATTTTTGGACGAGTCATCCGAGAGTTCTTTGAAGAGCAGAATCTATAGTTTCGGGATTAGCGGCGGGGACGTTCTTTCATGTTTTGTGCGTCACAACCTATATCTGTAGATAAGTACATTATGTAATCAAATTGCTGGGTCATTCGATTGCTCGATTAGGATATGGAATACAACTTGGCAGCAGATCGCAATTTTCACGGAGCAAGATACAGATATGTCGTTGGCTCACTCCTCCAGCATGCCGATGCATTGTACTGCTTGTCGTTTTCGACACATGGAAAGCTACTGACTACCGGCTGCTGGGACCATAAAGCATATACATGGGATACATTGCTATCAATGGTCTTGATGAGCTTCTGGTGAATGTGAATTTTGTACGTGTCATCTCTCTTTACCACCTGAACGCGCCAGGATCCTAGGACTGCGATAAGACGATACTCGATGTACGCGGCGCGTTCATAAATCCCTCTCATCGAGTCTAATCATGTGTACTCCAGGCTATCACCACAGAACGTCGAAACCAGCGGCACGAGAATGCCCGTCGAATGCTCCCTCGTTTTTTCGATGAAGCACCTCATCATCCTCACGTACGTCTTTAATACCTCATCAATTTTTTTTCTGACATCTGTACTCACAGTCACCTGGAAGCCACCGTCCACCCCTGTCACTCGCAAGCCAACACGATTCCCTGGGACCCGGATTCCTCGGCCACGTCTCTTCATTATTCCAACATCATTCTCATCAAGTTTTTGTCTGACATCTGTACTGGCAGTCGCATGGAAGCCACCGTCCACCCCTCTTACATGCAAGCCAACATCATGCCCCGGTACCCACACTCCTAGGCCGCGTGTCTTCGTTATTCCAACACACTTGCGACAATGCACAAAGCACGGGACCCCGACTCCGCACTCTGGGATGGGTCGGAATCCCTTTCTCTGGCACGCCTCGAGGACAACATCATGAAAGAAGCCTGGCAATAGTCAATGTTCCCTTTACACGAGGCAAAAGCGTAAGTTCAACCTCCAGTTTTGCCTGCTCAGATGCTCATCTCTTCGTGATATCATACAGAAGAACGTCTCAGCAGCAGAAATACGGCTCGAAAGAGAGAAAGCAAGGAACGCGAAGAAGAAGACTTCTACAGGTAGCTCACGGCCTCCCCAAACCAATGTTGCCCATCAATCCAGTGGAGCTGCTCGTACTCAGCCAACTTCACACCTCTCTTCATCCGTTACACCTACCGTTGCTGCTGCCTCCGCACCTATCACGTTGACGAGCCCGCGCCAAGTTGGACGCTGGACCCGCTTCCGGCTCTATATCTGCTGTCTGTCCGGCCAATTTACCGATGGTCATGAATAATTTTATGTTCTTCAAACAGGTACCTTTATGATTTTCCTCATGCATTATTAGTCATGTGCTTGACTGACTCTTATTACTACATTATTTTCGACCCCTTACCCTTTTGCCTTGGAGAAGAGTGTACAACTTACACAGCGGAAGATCAGGATATCTTTTCTCCTGCGGGAATACACATTAAGAGTCTATGGTGTCGAGAATCCTCGCGACTAACATTATGCCACGTATGTAAACGTATCCCCGATTCTATCCACATGCTCAATGTATTCCTTCTCCAAGAGCGTCTCGATTGCCTACAACCTGGATGAGGCGACATTCCACCAAAGAAACGAGGGATTCTGACCTTCTTGATATCAGAGATATTTGGTGCCAATCCTTGCGAAATTTGTGAAATCACCTGGATCAATGGCTTGTTCTTCGTCGTCTTGCGCGCTTTCATGATTTGAATGATTGTGACCTGGATCACGTGTTTACGCTCGTCGTTTGGCGGTCTTGAGCACCTCCGAGGACTCAATCATCTGAGCCCTGACCAGCCGGTTCAAATTTTCTTGGATTTGAAGTCTAACATGGTAAGCGAGGTGAGATGCGAAACGACAAAAGTATTACTTCAGTTCAAATCATATTGTTCGTTTTCACGTAGGCACCTGCCATAAATTTTACTTGCTGATAGACGTTGCGGCAATCAGCTCTTCCACTGATAGCGTATCGTGTGCATTGTCTTGCAAGAGCACCGCCATTTGATAAGAACTGGTCATCAGGATGTACTTTTGATTGGGAATCCTAGTTTGTCATGAATTTCTTGCTTCTCTGCTGCGTCCTCGAACACAATTAGGTTCTAAGTTTGTAATACACCAAAACTCAGACTCCGCTGTTTTTTTTTTTGCGATTGGCCTGATGTTCTGCAAATCACTGTAACCTCATTTCTCTCGTGTGGCGTAAATACGCCGTTCATGAGACGCTTAGTGCACAACTTTGCGGCGTAGAAAGTGTGGAACACGTCCTTATCCTTGATATAGTGGAACAGCAGTATCTATAATGCGGATGAGTCGTCAGCGCGCGGTCAAAAATCGAGGTATGCAGTACCGCGCGGTTCAGATACCCCTCAAGGTCTTCCTCAGCCATCTGATTATTTTCGTGGAGTGGCATATCTACATGCTTCACGAGCAATCTCCGCTGACTTTGTCGTCGATGAACATTGCGATTGACGACATCCTTGCACACCTTGTAGAGTGAAGTAACGAGGCCGGCCACTCTGCTAAAGCTCCTCGTCGCGGTTTCCGAGTTCTTGCGATGAACCTCCAGGAATGAGTCGACGTATGCCTTCGGGTTTAATGAATCCGCGCCATCTAATCGTTGGCCCAACAGTTCCGCAACTGTAGCGAGATCTTTGCTAGATGTTTCATGTCTTCTGGTGTGCGGCACAAGAATGCGTGCATCTTTTACAAATCGTCGTCTCCGTCAAAGTAGTGCAGGCTTGGGTGGCTTTGCCATATCAATATTAATCTAAAGTGTTGTCGGATCAGCACGCGGACAAGGTGCTCCCGCGTCTCAGTTCTCAGGTATCGATCCACGTGATCCTCCTCTACTCGTTCTTCGGCCCTTCCCAAATAGTCAGACAAGGCATCTTCGGCAATGGATGGTTCGGGCTCCTGTTCGTAATATGTACTTAGGAATGGTTTCTCAAGATACTTTTCCTTGTGTCTTGAAAAGACACATCGTTGAAGTCCACCTCAGCAACAGGAACGAGTCAATCACCTATTTTACAAGGTCCTGATCGATCTTCTCGCCTTCTCTTTCTCGTTTGATCAGTCGCAGGATACCACCAGTAGGCTTGTTCTGACCGTGAAGGAAGAACTGGACTGTCTAATCATTGTCAGTAGACTCGGGAAGCTTGTCGGCAAGTATGGCACGAGGTGCCTTTTTGAAATATTCATGAGGATTTTTCGTCACCATGCAACAGCGTAAACGATCGATACATGTTCATGGTGAATTATTAGGTACGTTCAAAGTTGGTTTCCCACTTGGTTTCGATGTTGGTTTCAAATTCTGGTTTCATTTTCCGAAAACGGTTGAAAACTGGTTTCAACTTTGATCAACCACTTGAAAATTATATGAAAACTGTTTTCGTCACTTGGCTGAGTTTGAATACATTCGGCAACTATGCCTCGATGGACTGAGCGGCAGCAGCCAGCAGACGTTCTTTGCTGGTATCATTGCTGAAAAGCTTGCAATTTGCGAATCTATGACTGCCTTTTTTGGCGTTAGGAGTAATTTTTGACTCTCGATTTGGCGGTTGCCCCGCGGTGGTATTTGCCTCGATTCACTGAAGCAATTGTTTACCCAGCATATATATTTCCCAGTTACACGGCTGTCCCCTCCAGTATGCAGAGCCAGTGAACTCACTCGCCATCCCATGACCGTGACAAGACGTTACTCGATGTAGGCGACGCAAGTATAGACTCACCCATCGAGTCTGATGACATTACAGGTTGTTGCTCCATGCCAGCGGAGAATGCCCGTAGACTACCCCAGCTTTTTTCGACAACTCACCTCATCCTCGCGTATGTCTTTAATTCCTCACCAAGCTTTTATGACATCTGCATTCTCAGTCACCCGGAAGTCATCACTCATCACCGTCATCCACACGTCAAACCCATCCCCCAACGTGCACTTCTCGCACACGTCTCTTCATTTTTCCAACGCAACAACTATAGTACTCACGACACGCTGCGCCGGCCTCGCTTTCCGGACTGAGTCCGAAGCCCTTTATCTGGCGTGCTCCATAGGCGGCATGATGAAGAGATCGAAGTACAGGGGAGTCATCCAGCGGCAGTCTATATTCCGCTCACACGTGGCAAACGCGTAAGTCCCACATCTAATTTTCCCTACTCGGATGCTTGACTCTACTCGATATCATACAGAAGAACATCTCATGTGCAGAAATATGGCTCGAGCAAAGAAGGCGAAGAATAAGAAGACTTTTGCAGGTAGCTCACGGGCTCCCAACACAAGCACTCAATCTGGTGGAGTTGCTCAGACCCAGCCAACTTCACAACTCACCCCTTCATCCGTTTTCAACTTGGGTAATGTACTATGGGGATGAGCACACATAGGAGTGGGGGCAATTACGAGGGCAATACTGCGAACTATCCGGCGTGGAATCTGTGAAGAGGTACGATAGTCAGTATTTGTTGATCCATAATGGTGGAAAAAGGGGCCGGTGACGACTCGCATTCTTCCTGCGAATCATTATCTATCACGATGGGGCGCTTCTTGATGGGTATATCAATATATTGTTTCGGTTATATCGAGGAAGATGGTAGAGATCGACCATGTGCGTGTCAAGCGCCATCTACTTTGTGCAACCGGTGAACATAAGTGGGACATAAGGGGTGAGATACAGGAATTATGAGAAGCGGTCGTACATTAGCAGAATCTCGGGAGGAATAATGAACTCATTGGATGCGCTCAGGGGCCGGAAGTTCCTACTTACCACGTCCCCGTCATGTTTCTGCGGTATCGTGATGATTGTACGCTGCGATCCTTCTCAGGGGGTTATTCAAGAATGCTAGAGTCATAAATGACCTTTCCGCAGCTGAAAATCCATCTTCAATCAAGCAGGACTTTAGTATACGGTTGCGTGTCTGCAAGGACACCTGCCTTGGCTGCCGCACGAGTGACGGCATGTCATTCCAAATCTTCGAGAGGTGTAAGTGTGTTCGCAGGGACGGCTGAATAAAAAACCTCGTGATTACTTGTGCAATACATTCCAACGGAAACAATTGTGGGTCTTTACTGACTATCCTTGTGTCCCGAAGCATCAATAATAACCGCATCTTCTTGGTGCGTCGATAAACTATTCGCTCTTGGGCATTTCTCTCGCTCGGCAAATCTGACGCCATCCGCACCAGTGGTGCAGCGACCTCATCAAAAACAAGACCTAGGGTCATCATCAAATGGCGGTATACACTATTCAGGCTGACGGCGCGAATCATGTCTCCTGGAGGGAAGAGAATTTCAGTCTGGAAATTAGAGATCCGTGCGGTATGCATCGGCGACTCCACATGCTAACTCACCTCTGAATTGACGCTTCTACCAAACATAAAGCTTGAGGTCGCTTAGGTGGCGCTTTCGCGCATTTTGAAGAACTGGGGAGTAGTTATTTGTTTCATGATCCAATTCAGCGATGGCTAGCGGAGACGGGAGGAGTAACAAGGTCTTCCAAAAGTGGGGATGCACGAACGGGAGCTGGTTGGAGAAGATAGTTTAGCTGGAGCAATTGGAGCCAACGCCAGAGATGTGCAAGATGCTACGGGATGTTGGAATGATCAAAGCACGCGAGATTGCTGCGTTTAGCGCGAATTATTGCAAGTGGGGAGCCGTAATAAGAGCCAAGCTCGGTTGCCGAAAAGGGCTTGGGCGCTTGAGTTGTGGTGCTATTGCTTTAGCCACGAGGTTAACACATGCACAACATACCAGAAAAACAATTCAAACTTCTAATCCACTCTAATCTCATCTCACAACTTTAGCTTCGACTGCTCCGTGCCCTTCATCCGAATCTCCACGTTGAATCTTATTAAAGATATCTTGGTGAGTGTTAACCAAGGATGTAGCAGGCCAAAGTTGAGACAGTACTGCAGTGTTTAGTCGCGATCCTAGGCAACAGCTATGTCTTTCCCGGCTCCCAGGCCACAAAAGAAACAAGCGATACATCCCTGCCAGAAATTTGAAGGACACACTGAGGATGTCGGCGGAGTCATACACCTGCCAGATGGACAGCGGATCATGACTTTTTCGGATGACGCTTCGCTGCGAGTATGGAACTTGGATACTGGGGCGCAGATTGGTAATGACTGGCGAGATGGAGAAGGTGAAGTGGACAGCATGGCATTGTCTTCGGATGGGAAGAAAGTAGTGAGTGGGAGTGAAGACGGTGTCGTGAAGGTTTGGGATATGGACACAGGCAAGGTGATCACAAGATGGACGGGGCACAGCAGTAGGGTGACTTGTGTCAGCTGGAGTCGAGACGGTGCACGAATTATGAGCGGATGCTGGGATGGGACAGCAAGGGTGTGGGATGTGAAGCATGTGAAGAGTGGAGAGACCATCCTAGAAATCAACACAGGATTCGGGATGATTTTCACATATGGAGCCATCTACTCGCCGGACGAAACGATGATTGCGACTGGTGGAAGCGACGATGCAAAGAAAGAGTACCTCAAAATCTGGGATGCCAAGACAGGCGAACTCATCAAGAATCTCAAAGGACACACAAAGGAAGTGACTTGCCTAGCCTGGACTCTTGACGGAAGCAAGCTTATCTCCGGATCGGGTGACCGCTCCATTAGGACATGGAATACAGCAACTTGGCAGCAGATCGCAATTTTGACGGAGCACACAGACACTGTCCTTGCCATTGCCATATCTCCGAATGGCCGCATCCTCGCAAGCGCATCATCCGACAATACAGCACGACTGTGGAACCTCGAGAACGGTCATCTTGTTGGTTCCCCATTCGAGCATGTCAATTCAGTCCACTGCTTGTCGTTTTCGACAGATGGAAGGCTATTGGCTACTAGCTGCAAAGACAATAATGCATATACATGGGATATATCTGCTATCGATGGCCTTGATGAGCTTATGGTGAATGTGAGTTTAGTGCTTATCATATCTTTACCAACTGAATGTGTTATCCTAGGGTGTCGATAAGTCGAGACTAGATGTACGTACTACGCGGCGAGTTCTTAAACCCCTCTCATTAAGTCTAATCATATATACGCCAGGCTGTTGCCACGCAACGTCGAAACCAGCGACGCGAGAATGCCCATAGAATACCCCCTCGTTTTTTCGATGACTCACCTCATCATCCTCACGTACGTCTTTAGTACCTCATCAAGTTTTTTCTAACACTTGTAATCGAAGTCACCTCCAAGTTACCGCCCATCCCTGTTTCCCGCACCCCAACATGATGCCTATGAAAACATATTCCTCACCCGTGCCTCGTCATTATTCCGACGCACCCACTACAATACACATAACACGATAGCCCAACCTCGCTTTCCGAACTCGGTCCGAAACCTTTTCTCCGGCGTACCCCGTAGAGGACGAGATGGGAACATTGAGTTGCAGGACCGTCACGCAGCTGCAGCCAACGTGCCGTTTGCGCATGGGGGCCATGTAAGTCCCTCCTTTTTTTCCAACTTGGGTGCTCGACTCAACGTGATGAAACACAGAGGAACTACTCGGCGAGAGAAGCACGGATGGAGGCAGAGAAAGCGAAAAAGAAAAAGAAAGACGAAGAGCAACGCAAAAAGTTAGAGATGGAGAAAGCGAAGGACGCGAGGAACGCTTCTGCATCCAGCTCACAGCTTCCCCAGAGCAGCGTCGCCCACAAATCCGAAGCTGCTCAGACCCAGCCAACTTCACAACTCGCGTCTTCATCCGTTACACCTGCTGTTGCTGCTGCCTCCGCATCTACCACATTGACGAGCCCGCGCCCAGTTGGACGCTGGACACGCTTTCGGCTCTATATCTGCTGTCTGTCCGGCCAATATACCGATGATCATGAATAATTTTGTTCTTCAATCGAGTGCTTCTATCATTTTCCTCATACATTGTTGTTCGTGTGCTTGACTGACTCCTGACTACATTATTTTCCAACCTTACTCTTTTGCCTCGCAGAGGAGTGTACAACTTAAGATCAGGATATCTTATCTCCTGCGGAATGCAGATGAGGGGTGCATGGTGTCGGGAATCATCGTGACTAAAATCATGCCACATATCTAAACGTATCCCCGGTGCTATCCACACGTTCGATGTATTCCTTCTCCAACAGCGTCTCGATTGCCTACAACCTGGATGAGCTGACAATGCACCAAAGAAACGAGGGATTCTGACCCTCTTGATATCAGGTATATTTGGCGCGAATCGCTGCGAAATCTGTGAAATCACCTCCTGGATCAATGGCTTGTTCTTCATCGTCTTGCGCGCCTTCATGATTCGAACGATTGTGGCCTGGATCACGTGCTTACGATCGTCGTCGACGGTCTTGAGCACCTCCAAGGATTCAGCCTTTACCTCAGCCTTGATCGGTTGATTCAGGTTCACCCGGATTTTCTTGAACTTGAAATCTGATAGGCTGCATTATGGTTGAGAAATGCGAAACGAGATAGGCTTACTGGGATTCAGATCGTATTGTTGGGCTTCCTCATTGATCAGAATCTTGGCCTTGACCAAGAGTGTCAGCACCTGTGATAAGATTTCCTTGCTGATAGACGTTGCGGCAATCAGCTCTTCCACTGATAGCGTATCATGTGTGTTGTATTGCAAAAGTACCGCCATTTGATAAGAACTGGTCATCAGGATGTACTTCTGATTGAGATAGTTCGTCCTGAGTTCGCCCTTCGAGTAATTCCAAAGCCACGTGAGTTTACGACCAGAATGCTTCGTCTTATAGTATCTTGTGAGCTATTGTACGTCGGTAAAATCTCGGGGGGTATGATGAAGTCACTGTCGGGTACGCTGATAGGCCAAGAATGGCCAAGAACCGTGATCGAGAAATTGACGTTCATGTTATCGTGACTCCTCTTGAACTGATCAGTAAGGTCTTTACTGATAATCGTGTCTATGAAAAACATGTAAGCGATCACTCAAAAGGTCATGTGTAGATCAAGTTGGCATTGTACCTGTAATCATTCTCTGTAGCTTGTTCATGTACTCAAAACCACCAGCTTCCTTCAGCTTAGAAATGACGTTAACCTCATTTCTCTCGTGCGACGTAGATATGCCGTTAATGAGGCGCTTGCACAATTTCGTGGCGTAGAAAGTGTGGAAGATGTCCCTGTCCTCGATGTAGTTGAACAGCATCATCTACAATTGCGAATGATTTATCAGCGCGCCGTCAAAAATCGAGGTGTGCAGTACCGCATGGTTCAAATGTCCCTCAAGGTCCACCTCAGCTATTTGGTTATTTTCGCGAAGTAGCATATCCATATGCTTCACAAGTAACTCCGGTGACTTTGTCGTCGACGAACCCGTTACAGCATTGCGATTGACGATCTCCTTGCACGCCTTGTCGAGTGAAGCAACGAGGGGAGCTACCCCGCCAAAGCTCCTCGTAACGATTTCCGAGTTCTTGCGATGAACCTCCAGTAATGTGTCGACGTATGCCTTCGGATCTAATGAGTCTACGCCATCTGATTGTTCGCCCAAGAGTTTCGCAACAATAGCGAGACCCATTTTCCTCACATGGTCCTCAAATTTCTTTGCCAGAGGCTCCAGGTCTTCCGGTGTGCGAAACAAGAATGCGTGTATCTTTTGCAAATCGTCGTCTCTGTCAAACTCGTGCAAGCTCGGGTGGCTCTCCCATATCAATCTAAAGTGCTGTCGGATCAGTATGCGGACAAGGCTCCCCCGCGTCTCAGTTCTCAGGTATCGGTCCACGCGATCTTCCTCCTCCTTCACTCGTTCTTCGGCCCTTCTTAGACAATCAGATAAAGTGCCTTCGGCAAGGAATAGTTCGGGCTCCCGTTCGTAATACTTTTCCGTGGCCTCCAGGAACGGTTTCTCAAGATGCTCCTTGTAAACATCAAAAGACACCTTGTTGATGTCCTCCTCGTCAAGACCGAGCAACAGGAATGAATCAACCACCTTCTTCACGAGCTCCTGATCAATCGTCTCGCCTTTTCGTTCTCGCTCGATTAATCGGAGGATAGCACCAGTAAGCTTGCTTTGAACGTAGAGGAAGAAGTGGACTTTCCACTGCATGAGAGCAAGCTGTAAGAGGCGATGCATATCAATAACAAATCGGTGTGAAAGTTTGAAAAGGGAAGACACACTGTGTGCACAGGATATATTCCTTTTCGACCCTCATCCCGCTGTTGCTTCACCCACGTGCGGTTGAGGAATGCAAATATTTTAGATATAAGGTTGGTACACGCCGCGTATATTTGCCATTCATAAACGTAATAATGTAGGAGTTCTTCATCTTGAAGACTATCGAATCGCTGCGGAGGGAATAAGTATGGTCGTTCGTGAGATTAGAGGACAGGGGTTCACGCACATCATTGAACCCTTCGAGATGAGCAATGAAATATCGAGAAATCTTGTCGTATAAATCCGAGGCGTTCGGGTTTGACCCTGGTGCCAGACTGAGGCTTCAAGAAACTTGTCCCAGCTAATGTCACTCACTTTGGCGGCGGGCGCTTGCACTTACGGCGCTGGGATTATGTATGCGCGAGGATGTGCAGTAGTTGATTGACACTGTGTAGAGGTTCCATAATTCGGAGGAGGCGAAATCAGTCGCGACCATGATTTGGTTCAATCCACCTTGAAGGAAAGCCCACATTTCTGCATGATCTGCAGTTGAAGGTGGCACACGACGAAGGACATTGGGCTCAGCGGCTGATGCTATTAAAAACCACATAATGGTGGCTGAGTGCAAAGGATCTGTGTTGATAGACAATGATAGGGGCATCACGAAATCGGCGTGACCATGCTTTTCCTAGATATAGTTGGCAAAAATCAGGTCAAAATTCCCGATACCTTTAGGTTGAGGGTTTACAGGGCGATCCGTTTGTCGCGAAAGTTCGCAGTAAATGTGTGTTTTTGGTGGCGGTGCAGATTCGCATAATTGCCATTGGCTGAGTCGCCAGGCTGTGCAGTGGCGATGCCCGTCGTGAGGTCATGGAATGCCGTCTCCTCTGCTGGCGCGCCCCTTTCCTCCCTGCCCCTCATTCCTCCTTTCGCAATAATGCAGCCTTTCCTCCCTGCCCCTCATTGACGGTGTGAGCCACCATGGGGCGATTGATTGTCTGACCTTGTGACTAGGGTCGGGCTTTGCCGACAAACACCTTGCGAAGTTAGAAACAAAAATATGAGTACGGAGATGGTGGTTAGTGGAGCGTTACAGTGTCGATCTTTCAGTATCTCTTTTCTTTGACAAGTACAGTATTTTCCGTTATGATAATCTTTTTTTGTGTTTTCAGCGAGTTTAGTCAATCTAAGTTCTTCGTGGTGACGTGCAATACTAATAGCTACCTCAGTCAATCTCGCTAACTTTGGATCACGCGGCACGATTGTCGATATCATTCTCGATCCCCGAGAATGCGAACTGGTCGCTACAAATAACACTGTTCATTTACGCTTCCCACCTGCTGCTGTCGTCCTACAACTCGACTTCACTCAATTTCCCATCGTACCAGGACTACAACAAGGACAAGCTCCGTTATTTCCTATCACCAAAAAATTCAGGATAGGAAAACCATCTGTCTCTGTACAACGACGACAACTTGCACTGACCCCAGCTTATGCATTCACCGATTTCAAGTCACAAGGACAGACAATCAACCATGTTATTGTTGACCTTGGAAAAACGGCACAATTTGCATTATCTCCATTCAACGCTTATGTTGCGCTATCCCGCAGTAAAGGAAGAGAGACAATCAGGCTTTTACGCGACTTCGAGGACAAGCTCTTAACGCGTCATCCATCGGAAGACCTGCGCGAAGAAGAATTTAGATTGAGTAAACTGGCTCAGAACACCAAAAAGGATTATCATAACGGAAAATTCTGTACTTGTCAAAGAAGAGAGATACTGAAAGATTAGATCCACGCTGTAACTCTCCGTCCTGTTATTATTTTTGAATTTACAACTTCGCAAGGTGTTTGTCGGCAGTGTTTATTTGTTCCCGACAACGGACCCATAATTTTTGTTTGCAGTACGCGCGGCAACCGTTGGACAAGAACCAAATGGATGAATAGGGAACGAGGTGCTATAACGAGTGTATGTACTCAGTCTCGTGAGTCGAAAGACTAGAGCTACTAACTGACCTATAACGAGTGTATGTACTGTAGACTAGTTAGTACTGTAATGAATATAACTAAAAGATAGTATCTCACCTCAGTCTCGTGAGTCGAAAGACTGAGGCGTACGAGTGGTACGAAAATTGTAATGTACGATGAACGTATTCATCAGGAAAATCAGAAGTTTACTTAGCACCACTTAATATTACTTAGCATGACTTATCAAGTTTGTTAAGCCAGATTAAGTAAAATCCTGCTAAGTCATTCATGACTTGGGGCAAGTAGGGTCTTCCGATGAATTTGACTTATCGTACTTATCACACTTATTCATGACTTAGTCAAATGGTGCAAGATTAAAATAAGTGAGAATAAGTGAGAAGCAAAGCCAGACTGAATCATTGGGACTCTAATGGACTCATACAGTCAAAAACACCAAAAATGCGAAAATTGAAGTCAAATTCAAAATAGCTACTACACTGGTACATATACTACTGGCTAAGAAGAATATTAAGCTTACTGGGGAGGAGGGAAAAGAGCTAGAAGGAAAGGGTCAGAGAGGGAAGGAGAAGAAAGGAATGAAGACTTACCAAAGAGGGAAAAAAGCGAAAATTGCTGGGGTGAGGGAGGAAAGAGGAGGACTAGGAGGAGAGGAAGAGTAGCAGAAGCAGGGGCACCAGGAGCAGGAGCAGGGGGAGCAGGAGCAGGGGGAGCAGGAGCAGGGGGAGCAGGAGCAGGGGGAGCAGGAGCAGAAGGAGTAGGAAGAGCAGGAGCAGGAAGAGTAGGAGCAGAAAGAGCAGGAGGAGCAAGAGCAGGGGGAGCAGGAGCAGGAAGAGTAGGAGGAGCAGGAGTAGTAGGTAGAAGATCTAGGGAAAGAGAAATGGTCAAAAAAGCGAAAATTAAAAGAGGACTTACCAGAGGGAGGAAGAGGAGGAAGACATGGTCAGAGAGAAAC